>OY829915.1:248331900-248506704 GCA_963691935.1 Nephrotoma guestfalica
CTTGAGTGGCAATATAAAACTGTCAGTCTGTGTGTATGTGGGTTGTGTGCTTTGGTCTGCTTTGTTTCGGTTTTGTGTTACGGTTTGCTCTTTTGTATATTATATTATCCGTAATATCAGTATCAGATTTCATTGACCATGAAATTTTCATGATGCTGTGTTGTGAGAAGAAACAAATTGAAAATCACATTATTTTGGATTCTGGATACACAAAAGACTGTAGTTTACTTGTGAATTACAATGTTTTTGTTTTCGCCTTTGTGTTTTTAGATTATGCAAAAAAATCAATTGACCATGCAAATATTTCTGCTGTACATACCGTTATACAGTAACTAGCGACATCAAACTCAATTTTACAGTGTATGAATTTTACAATTATTAGTTATCTTATGTCGGGTACGATGGAGAAATAAATATTCGAATTCTCCCTAAATATCAACAGATAGTAAATGGGTTTATTCAGCTCGAAGAAATGTTTATCTGAGTATTTATTGAATAGATACTCAGTTCAACAGCTTATATGGAAATATTATAATTTGGAGAATTGTAAATATATCGATGAAGTAAGATAATCTCAAGAAAAGATGATTTATTATCATAACAGGTGTTACATGAAATACTATTACGATTTTAAAAATTTTATGCTTTTTGTTCGATAAATATACTTGGTCATACAATTTTGGCTTATTCTGGGTAACAGCCAGATATTACTTTTACATCGAGATGAGGTTATCAAGACGTTGGAAGTTTGGTTTCGAACTAATAAAACATTAAATTCCTTAAATTAAAAAAATCGGTCGTCTCATCAGACTGCAGTGACCAAACTACAAAAATAGTAAAAATACTTTAAACTTACATACAAAGTATAATAACAATTCCTTAGCGAATTATATTTGAGGATTTTTTTTTTAAATTATGTATTCGTATTATGTATTCGCATTTAATTGATTGCCAAGCAAGCAAAATTCAAAATATAATAATTAAACCAAACCGAACAATAAACTGGCATTTTTACACTTTTACATTTTTATATTTTTACAATTTTACATTTATGCAATTTTGCATTTTTGCATTTATACATTTTTACATTTTTACATTTTTACATTTTTACATTTTTACATTTTTTACATTTTTACATTTTTAATTTTTACAGTTTTACAGTTTACAGTTTTACAGTTTTACATTTTTACATTTTTAGATTTTTGCATTTTTACATTTTTACATTTTTACATTTTTACCTTTTTACATTTTTTACATTTTTTACATTTTTACATTTTTACATTTTTACATTTTTACATTTTTACACTTTTACACTTTTACACTTTTACACTTTTACATTTTTACATTTTTACATTTTTACATTTTTACATTTTTACATTTTTACATTTTTACATTATTACATTATTACATTATTACATTTTTACATTTTTACATTTTTACATTTTTACATTTTTACATTTTTACATTTTTACATTTTTACATTTTTACATTTTTACATTTTTACATTTTTACATTTTTACATTTTTACATTTTTACATTTTAACATTTTTACATTTTTACATTTTTACATTTTTACATTTTTACATTTTTACATTTTTACATTTTTACATTTTTACATTTTTACATTTTTACATTTTTACATTTTTACATTTTTACATTTTTACATTTTTACATTTTTACATTTTTACATTTTTAACATTTTTACATTTTTACATTTTTACATTTTTACATTTTTACATTTTTACATTTTTACATTTTTACATTTTTACATTTTTACATTTTTACATTTTTACATTTTTACATTTTTACATTTTTACATTTTTACATGTTTACATTTTTACATTTTTACATTTTTACTTTTTACATTTTTACATTTTCAGTCATTCAGTCAAATATTGATCTCACCTTAATGACTAGTGGGCTGAAATTGGAGTGTCAAAACAAATTGGACATGCAGTGTTCACAGGGCGATCTTGATAAAGCTATCTGGAAAAGTGCTGAATTAGTGACAGAGAGATAAATAAAAGGTTTACTCTGAAGAAAGCAAATTGGACCCTTCTGAACGACTATCTTTCTGGTCAATGGGATCGCATAAACTTGGAAAACTGCAACAGCAACGACACTGTAAACATACTTGCTACTACAGTCATCGACAGCATATTCAAAGCCTGCGAATTTGCGATACCAAGGCAAGAGAGTTCCAAACGACAACTCGCATAGTGAACTCTTAGCCTTAATAGAAAACAAAAAGAAGTGCCAAGCAAGCAAAATTCAAAATATAATAATTAAACCAAACCGAACAATAAACTGGCATTTTTACACTTTTACATTTTTATATTTTTACAATTTTACATTTATGCATTTTTGCATTTTTGCATTTATACATTTTTACATTTTTACATTTTTACATTTTTACATTTTTACATTTTTACAGTTTTACATTTTTACATTTTTAGATTTTTGCATTTTTACATTTTTACATTTTTACATTTTTACCTTTTTACATTTTTTACATTTTTTACATTTTTACATTTTTACATTTTTACATTTTTACATTTTTACACTTTTACACTTTTACACTTTTACACTTTTACATTTTTACATTTTTACATTTTTACATTTTTACATTTTTACATTTTTACATTTTTACATTATTACATTATTACATTATTACATTTTTACATTTTTACATTTTTACATTTTTACATTTTTACATTTTTACATTTTTACATTTTTACATTTTTACATTTTTACATTTTTACATTTTTACATTTTTACATTTTTACATTTTTACATTTTAACATTTTTACATTTTTACATTTTTACATTTTTACATTTTTACATTTTTACATTTTTACATTTTTACATTTTTACATTTTTACATTTTTACATTTTTACATTTTTACATTTTTACATTTTTACATTTTTACATTTTTACATTTTTACATTTTTACATTTTTACATTTTTACATTTTTACATTTTTACATTTTTACATTTTTACATTTTTACATTTTTACATTTTTACATTTTTACATTTTTACATTTTTACATTTTTACATTTTTACATTTTTACATTTTTACATGTTTACATTTTTACATTTTTACATTTTTACTTTTTACATTTTTACATTTTCAGTCATTCAGTCAAATATTGATCTCACCTTAATGACTAGTGGGCTGAAATTGGAGTGTCAAAACAAATTGGACATGCAGTGTTCACAGGGCGATCTTGATAAAGCTATCTGGAAAAGTGCTGAATTAGTGACAGAGAGATAAATAAAAGGTTTACTCTGAAGAAAGCAAATTGGACCCTTCTGAACGACTATCTTTCTGGTCAATGGGATCGCATAAACTTGGAAAACTGCAACAGCAACGACACTGTAAACATACTTGCTACTACAGTCATCGACAGCATATTCAAAGCCTGCGAATTTGCGATACCAAGGCAAGAGAGTTCCAAACGACAACTCGCATAGTGAACTCTTAGCCTTAATAGAAAACAAAAAGAAGTGCCAAGCAAGCAAAATTCAAAATATAATAATTAAACCAAACCGAACAATAAACTGGCATTTTTACACTTTTACATTTTTATATTTTTACAATTTTACATTTATGCATTTTTGCATTTTTGCATTTATACATTTTTACATTTTTACATTTTTACATTTTTACATTTTTACATTTTTACATTTTTACATTTTTACAGTTTTACAGTTTTACAGTTTTACAGTTTTACAGTTTTACATTTTTACATTTTTAGATTTTTGCATTTTTACATTTTTACATTTTTACATTTTTACATTTTTTACATTTTTTACATTTTTACATTTTTACATTTTTACATTTTTACACTTTTACACTTTTACACTTTTACACTTTTACATTTTTACATTTTTACATTTTTACATTTTTACATTTTTACATTATTACATTATTACATTATTACATTTTTACATTTTTACATTTTTACATTTTTACATTTTTACATTTTTACATTTTTACATTTTTACATTTTTACATTTTTACATTTTTACATTTTAACATTTTTACATTTTTACATTTTTACATTTTTACATTTTTACATTTTTACATTTTTACATTTTTACATTTTTACATTTTTACATTTTTACATTTTTACATTTTTACATTTTTACATTTTTACATTTTTACATTTTTACATTTTTACATTTTTACATTTTTACATTTTTACATTTTTACATTTTTACATTTTTACATTTTTACATTTTTACATTTTTACATTTTTACATTTTTACATTTTTACATTTTTACATTTTTACATTTTTACATTTTTACATTTTTACATTTTTACATTTTTACATGTTTACATTTTTACATTTTTACATTTTTACTTTTTACATTTTTACATTTTCAGTCATTCAGTCAAATATTGATCTCACCTTAATGACTAGTGGGCTGAAATTGGAGTGTCAAAACAAATTGGACATGCAGTGTTCACAGGGCGATCTTGATAAAGCTATCTGGAAAAGTGCTGAATTAGTGACAGAGAGATAAATAAAAGGTTTACTCTGAAGAAAGCAAATTGGACCCTTCTGAACGACTATCTTTCTGGTCAATGGGATCGCATAAACTTGGAAAACTGCAACAGCAACGACACTGTAAACATACTTGCTACTACAGTCATCGACAGCATATTCAAAGCCTGCGAATTTGCGATACCAAGGCAAGAGAGTTCCAAACGACAACTCGCATAGTGAACTCTTAGCCTTAATAGAAAACAAAAAGAAGTGCGAAGAAGTCGGAAAGAATTCCAAAACACTAGAGAAACAGAGTTAAGAGAAATTAAGAAACTGATGTACGGGCAACTAAGAAACTCGTATGAGATTGCACGCGAAAAACAAAAAAGCTTTGAAAAATGTGTCTCCTTACATGGTAACAGCGAGCCTTGGGGATTTATATATAAATACCATGCACCTAAAATTAAATATCGGGAGCCATTAAGCTCAATTATATCTCATGGAACAACAACAACAAGGCAACTGGCCCTGACCTTATCGAAACAGAAGTGCTGAAGGCTGTTTGGCCTATCAGTTCAGGTAAATCTGGAAAACAGGTAAAGTTATTGTGATCAAAAAAGGAGGAGATAGACATGAAGCTGACCCCAAAGCGTAAAGACCATTAGTCCTTCTTTCGGTGACGGGCAAATTGATTGAAAAATTAGTAACGGACAGGATGATAGAAAAATTTAACGCCAGCGGACTCTACTCTGCCAAACAATTCGGGTTGCGCAAAAGTAGCGCAATGGAGGATGCTATCCTAACGCTAATGAACAAAGTTAAAGGTTCAAATGCATAGTATGTGTTAAGACTATCCCTGGATATTGCAGGTGCCTTCGACAATGTCTGGTGGCCTTGTATCATGAATCACCTGAAAACCATTGGCACTTCTAAGATTATTTAAAAGATCGAATAGCGATAATTGAGGACTGACATGAAAAAATTCAGAAAACGTTAACAAAAGGATGCCCACAAGGTTCAATCATTGGCCCCAATATTTGGAGCATCGTTTTCAACGATAGTTTCTGTAGCGAGGAAGATGAAACTGCCTATGCTGACGATAAGGATATAGTCAAATGGGCACTCCAGACAAGATCTTGAAAATAAGATTCAGTTGGCACTAAATCGTATGAGGGAATGGTGCATAAAAAATATTAGACCGCCTATTGTAAAATTCCTGGAATTACAAGTCACGTAAAAACTATCGCTGAAAGAGAATTGAGGACTTAATAACCGTACGCTGCTTATCTTAAATAAGGAAGTAATTGAGCCCGTACTAACATACGCGTGTGCAAGCTGGGTGGAGAAGTTAAATGTTCACCACAGAAGGACACTGGAAGGTGCATAAAGACATGCCCTGTTGAAAATAACAGGTTGCTATAGGACTACCCCCAAGCTTGCTTTAAATAGTGTTGTAGATGTCATGCCGATAGATATCAAACTAAACCAGAGTGCACGTCATCACTGAAACTGACGAGATGATGGATAAGAATTCACATATCCGGAGAACGAAAGAAGAATGCAGCAACTTGTGGCAGCAAAGATGGGATATCTCCCTCTACTAAAGGAAGATACACGTATGAATTCTTTCGAAATGTTAGGGTGAGGCTCAACACGAGAATTTCACTTAATAACTGTTTATCACAATTCATTACTGAAAACGGTAATTTCAACAGCTACCTAGCTATGACCTATACCTTTGCGGTGCAAGTATAGAATCACTTGACCACATAATATTTGAATGTTTACTATTTCAAAATGAAAGAAGAAGGCTTCATTCTAGCCTAACCAATGAAAATATTACATGGTCGGTTGATAAAACCACATTTGTGAGAAACAGTGCGATTTGCAGCTTCACGGACTTTTGTGTACGTGTCATGCAAGGGAAAAATATGATAGTAGACTAGACGCGTCCAGCACTGTCGTTTAGACAATGCATGCCTCCACGATAGCTAAAATGCATGTATGAGAATCTAATGTAGTTATAGGGAACGTAGTCGCTAGCAGCATATAGAAACGCCAATATAGGTTAGTTACCTCGGTGTGGCGTTTCAGTCTGAGCTGAGGCCGGCCAGATCCTTGTCGCCGTCTGTAGCCGCCATGAGTCCGTCACAAGTTTTGCAACCGGTGCTACCTGGAACGAGTGTTTTCCGGTTTTTGTGTTCTATTGTTGTTATTGCCCTGGTTTTGAACAGACAATATACACACGTGGTATCATTGGATAAGTGATGAAATAAATGATCTTTAGCTTGACATACTTTGATTAAAAACAAAAAATTTGATCGCGAGAAAATTAAAAAAAGAATATATCAAACTGTGCGATATCTGCTCTCAAGTGTAATTGTCGACATTGTCTACGAGTAGTCGACGTTTATGGCGTACTGGGACAATCCTTTAAACCTTTCAAAGCATAATAGTTTTCAAAATATTTCACTCAAAATTCTCACAAGAATTTGGGTTACCAGTGGAACACTAATGCAATGAAAAAAATTTTTACTCCGTTTAGTGCTTTTAATTTTCCTTAAATTACTGGAGCAAAACCCTACAAGCTTGAATTAAGGTTATGTGTTGAAAAAATGTTGCCGAAAATTTCGTCATAGAACCCTTGGTATTTGTCATTTTCGATCTGTTAGAAAGTAAGTAAGAAATTTTCTAGTAGCTGCATCTATTCCGCCATAAATTGTCTCTGATTAGGAAGAGCAACCCCTTTCGCAAATAAATCAGACTGTAAAGAATTATTTGTCACCAGATGGCCATAAATCTTGAAATAGTTTCACATATAGATAACGAGTTAAAACTACCGTTTTTATATTGTTTTTGCTTTTTACGTCTTACAAGAGTTTTACGACGAAACAAAAATAATAAATTTGAAAATGTGTTAGTTTTATTACACTAAACCATTATGCTTTATCACTCACTCAAGACCTTTATGGTATGAGACTTACATTATCGTATACGTTTAGCTTTATATAATCAGTTTCGAATAAAGCTTTTATTGTTTCATTCATTAAAATTAAATTAAACTTTTGGATTTAATTATCATTGTGCAGTGCTTAAATTCTATATAAATACAAAATGCTTACCTTGTGAATACCAGACATAATAATGTTGCCGATAATATTGTCAGTTGCTGAGATAACGCTGATTGGGATTTTTGCATAGCCCGATGAAGGTCATTCTAAGCATATAAAAATTAAAGTATTAGTATTTTAGGGATTGCAATAAGACGCTCACAATACAACTTACAAACATATTTTCTAGGGATCGCTTCGCCAGCCAACAATTTAAAAATATAGGAATAAAAAGATGTCGTAATGGTGGCCATAATATCTGAAAATTAATTTAAGGTTAGTTGAACTTCAAAATGTCTATACTGCGAAAATTATATCTTACCGTCAGTGGAAATGGTATTGTTGTAACTAGTTCTAATATAAAATGAAACGAAAGTATTTGTTGCCATATGTTACCCTGCAAAGAGGAAACAAAAAAAAAAAGTTCAAAAATTATTCGGAAAAGCTTTAATTTTCCGGATTTGTTATACAAAATAAAACTTTAATTAAAACACATACATAATTTATTTATGTATTTTTGGAAGAACAGCACAAAAATGTGTAATCGAATGGAAAAAAATCCAAGAAGAAAATTATTCTGTATTTACTCAAGATCACAAAAAGCATATACACACACACACACATTCTGCTTGAATTAATCATTAATTTTTGTTTTTACTTTCTTAGTTCTTCCATAGTTTACCAACGAGCAGCTGGATATCCTATAGATTTATTCTGTGTTTAGTGTTTATGAACATAATAAAATTGATTGATATCTTGCCGATATTGCAATTTGTCAGGGTTTTGAGATTATAAATGGAATAATGTTTATAAATTATTACCTATTTTAGGGTTGAACAAACTAAGTTTATAAAAATATACATATTGAATAAGATTTTCACGGACATGATTGTATTAAACAGTGACGCAATTTACTTTACGCCACTGTTGTGCAAATTGGAGTAAAAATATTTTTTTCATAATATGTTTTACGTACATAATTCAATACGTACCAAGTAAGTATCATCGCGTAAACCCAAATCAAAACACTTTTTGATACTGTTAAAGTAAGCCGAAAGTATCCTTATGAAAGGTAATGCAGATAGTGCCTTTGTTATCCCAGTCGAAAGATGATAATGCAGATATTGTGTTTGCTATCCGAGCCGAAAAGACCTGAATATATCCCAAATTCGATCCTCGAAAAATGCGATGGCAACACTAATTATTGCTATCATGGTATGTTTTACTCTCAGCCCAAAAAATCGCCCATTTTTATTCTCAGCCGAAAATACTTGCTATCACGATAGATAAAAACTGTGATGACAGTCAAAATTTTCGGAGCTGAGAGTAAAAATATATAAGTATTAAAGCATCTAGATATAAATATGTTTCTCGCCAACACTATCGCAGGAAATATATTGAAAAATTAAATACTATAAAAGTTAGCCGAAAGTTTTCAGCCGAAAGTTAAACAAAAATCGATAGTGCAGATAGTGTCCTCGCTTTCTCAGCTGAAAGTAAACAAATCCGTCACCGTTGATCAACATTCCTCAGCCGAAAGTTATCAGCCGAATTTTTTTTTCAGCAACACATCATCAATAGAAACCAATTTGAACGTATTATTAGGCGAAGTTTGTTGTAAAAACTAATTCTACTTAAGCTTGTGAAATGCAAATGTTTAAATCAATCAATCATTATTTGATAATTTGATTTGATTTGTTGGTCAACTTCGGCCTAATTGTCGAGAAATTCTGATGGAGATGCAGGAGTGTAATTTAGTAAAATTTCGCTAATTCAATATATCGAAAATGTATTGAATGGCCTGTCGGGCAAGATTAACGTGTTTTGCCGATGCCACTATAAACATTTCATACGCCATAATAATGGCCAACTTCGGTCTAATCGTGAAGAAATTCTAATGGGGATGCGGGGCTGTAATATAGCAAAATTCCAAAAATTCAATACATCGAAAATGCATTGAATGGCCTGTCGATCAAGATTAATTTGCTTTGCCAGTGATGCCCTTATGGTCATTTGATAGGCCATAATGTTGGTCAACTTCCGTCTAATTTTGGAGAAATTTTGATGGGGATGCAAGGATGTAATTTAGCAAAATTTTAACAATTCAATTTATCGAAAATGCATTGAATGGCCTGGTTGGACAAGATTAATTTGCTTTGTCATTGATGCCGCTATGGTCATTTGATAGGCCATAATGTTGGTCAACTTCAGCTTAATCGTGGAGAAATTCTGATGGGGATGCAGGGGTGTAATTTAGCAATATTTCATATTATAAAAATTTAAACAAATTCTTAACCAAATAAACTGGACAGTAGGTTAGAAAAAATATTTTTTTCAACCGTGTAAATCTAATAAATTAATTTCACAATTGTAAACACTACCACTTATTATTTTTGCCGCTAATTCATATGATATATTAAATTTAATTTTTTATCGAATCGGACATCGACCAGACACAATTTTAGCAAAATATTAAAAGTGAATAGTATTTCTTGTTAAATGTAAATTTTTTTTCGGCTGAAAAATTTCGGCTGATATGTTTTGTTAGATAAGCATCAATCAACGGATCGGAATTGATTACTTTCCGCTGAAAAATTTAAGACACTATCTACATTATCGACAATTTTTGCTTCCGGCTGGAAACTTTCGGCTAACTTTAATAAGGTCACCTTTTGGTTTACTTATTTAAAATTTCAATAAAATAGGAATTAAAAATAACGTATCAGAAAAATATAATATTGTTTCGAATGTGACCTGCCAAATCCGGTTCGAATCACTGGAATGTGAATACAGTTATAAAAATTGCCGGATACAACACCAAATCCTGTAATTTACACCACTTCCGGAATATTCACTAAAACACTGGAAATAATTTCTCACACACTTACACCACTACCATAATATACCTACACCACTTGAGTATTCTCAAAATATTTCCACAATAATTTTGCCGCTATTATCCACTAAACAGTGTGTAGTGTTTTAGCTACGACATATAATTTTCACAATTGTTCATTAATTGCACCACCATTTTCACTTTAACACCACTTATAATTTTTGGCACTGCCCACTTTTGCATTTAAATTTTCGCGTACCGAATCTCTTAAATGACTGACTCCTTGTGTTCATTACACCCGCATTTTTATACCGGGCTGAATATTCCAGATTCCCGCAATACCCAAAAAGTGTTATAAAAGTACCTTTACTGCTACTTCTTAAACCTAGATGTCACCAATTTTATAAAAAAAATTCAGTAAACAAATTTACGATAAATTCCGATTTCGCCTATTATGCGTAATCCAGCATAAATTGGTTTAATGACATTTTCCTGAGATTAGTGACATCTAGGTTTAAAAAAGAAGCATCAGAGGCAGTTTTTTAAGCAGATTAGAGCAGAAGTAATGTGAAACACGAACTTTCGTGTACAATCGTGAATATTTAGGCGGTATATAAATACGGGTGAGTATTAAATTAGTCTTTCGGGAATAAAAGCGAAAGTGACTAACAATAAAAATAGTGGTGTAATAAAACATAATTGCAAAGTGTGTGTTAAGTAAATTACAAAATAATTGTTCAAATTATTTATTGTTATAAGTGACTAGTGGATATTAGGAAAATTATTGTGGAAATATTCGGAATTATTCCAGAGGTGTAAATATTAGGACGGTAGTGGTGTAAGTGTTTGAGAGATTATTTCCGGTATTTTCGAAAATATTCTGGAGTGACGAGAATTGTTGTTGTAACCGTCAAATGTATAGCAATATTCACAATCCAGGGATACGAACCTGATTTGACAGTGCAAATTCGTAACGTTTGGTCACAGCGAATGAATATGAGAAGACAGTTAAAGCAGCGTAATTTACCGACTGATGGGTGCAAATCTGAATTAGTATTGCAACTACGTGAAACTATGGTAAAGCAAGGGATTAGACCTGAACAATTCTGAGTTCGCGGATATAGGAAAGGACAAACTAGATGATAAACATACGGTATCGGAAATAGTTCCCGGATCACTTTACTCATAAAGTAAAGCAACCAATAATTAAAGATTTGCAAAAATGAATTCATCAAAAGTTAGAGCAAAGTGTGGACACAGCCAATTCTATAAAGTGTCTGATAAGGACGAATATTTTGACACTAACACCTTAATACTGTTTCAGTTTCGTAAAACTTTAAGCACCCAAGCTCACAATTCAATTTTAAGAACTGAAAATCATTAAATTACTCATTATATTTATGCCGTCTCCTGAAACTGACCCAGTTTGGAGATGTTAGTGTGCCACATCTGATATACATTCGTCCTAATTCGACACTTTTATCGAATAGGCTGAGGAGGCAGCCGCTTGGATGCCTATAAGTTTCATGAAACTGATCCAGTATAAATATCTTAGTGTGCCACATCTAAGTAAACATTCGTCCTAACCCGACTCTTTTATAGATTGGGTCGTGAAATGAAAATGATGCAACCCATAAACTTTAGTCATTATGTCGTTGTTATATTTTTTATGGGGTTATAAGCTAAGCAGAAAATTTAAGCGTTTTTCATCAAAAATTCGGCCTCTGTTCCACGTATGTGAAGCTAGCCCGAAAACCATCCCGAAAAAAGCCTTTTATTACAAATGTTTGCGTCCTCGCTTAATTAAAAAAGGCCTTTTAGCCCGAAAAATAATACAAAATAACAGAAATTGAAAATCCATCCCGAAAAAATATATATACAATTTTTCTTAGGATCTCAAAAGTTTGATCAAACAAACACGATGAGCCTGACAGAATCATCCATTGTCCTATTTAAAACGAATGATTTAAAAGCAGGATTATTTGTTGTTATATCAAAGCTCAAGTTTTATGCGTTTATTTATCTTGTAATTCTAATTTACATACCAATAAAGAGAACGACAATAGAACAAGTGATCAATTATTATTATAAGGTAAGTTTGTGTGTGAACTGTCCAAATCAGAATATAACAGTATATAAAGTATATCATATTCACGCACACCTATAAAGATTTTAAAGATTTAAAAAAACTTCCGACGATTAAACAATCCTATTTCTATTTTTAGGCTAGGTTAGGAAAATGTTCCCGAATTGGAAATTAATGAACCAGAAGTGGAAGTTTCCGTAGGAGCTTCTCAATTTTTACAATGAAGATTTAATTTGCAACAAGGGTTGACCTTGTTGGTTTGTTCCAATTTAAGCAGGTTAACGATTTTTGATTTTACAAGAGAATTTTTATCAAAAATGCGGTAGGTGGAATTTTTCGCTGTGTGGCGTCACTTGTCGTAAAAGAAATTCGTGTATTGGCCACCACAATTACACCAAGTCATACCAAAAATCTTTAAGATTTTTGGATTAAATCCACTAGTATGAAGACCAGCGCAAACACAATCACAATTACATGCCTTTAGTTCCAGAATTATCCTTTTATTTCACAATTAAAATTATTTGGTACCACACTCGAATTGCATAAGCATTTTCCCAGTGGCAAACAAATACAATTTTATATCTAACAGCTTATTATATTTTTATAGAGCTTTATTTACAAACTCTTATAATTTTAAAGCTTTAAACTGCTAGTTTTTATTATTGACAATAAACATAGTTTTATGTTGTATACTGTTATATTCGGTAAAATGAATAAGTGATACCTGTAGAAATTAATTCCCTTCGAGCGTAAAATATAACATCGTACTCGTATAGCACACGAAATATTTACCATGGTAATAAATTTTCTTTTATCCCGGAAAAATAAAAAAAATATTAAGAAAATTACGGTATGAATTTTTCATACACCTATACAGGTAGATACACACGGTTATATAATGGTTATGTTAAGTCACTAAATAATCATAATAATCCAACCAATATCTAATTTAATTTAAATTTTTATTATTATTGTTTCGTAATTTACATCTCATTGATGCTGCGAAATGGGAAATAATGGAATAATTTTATTATTATTACGCACGTAATGTTTGGGGGGTAATTTTGCATGCGATATATCAATAGTCGTGTAAGTAATATGATTGATTATGCGGCTACCCACAGAAAATAATTTTGAATCTTTAAGAATTTCTTCTTTAAATTTAAAATGTATCCATATAAATTTTATAAATATTTAAAAATAGCACAGTCGGTAGAAATTAAGCGCGAACTGAGAACAGTGTGAAGGAATTTGTGCATAAAAATCGACAATACACACGTTCCGCATCGCCGTCTAGCTCGTTCGATGAAAAATATTGCTGTTGTAGCTGAAAGTGTGCGTCAACATCGGAGCACCTCATCTCCGCCATCGTTCGCAAAAATTGAACATCAGCAATAGGACTTTGCGAAGAATTTTACACAAAGCCCTGCATGCACATCAACGTGACTAAGAAGTCGGATAAAAGTGAAGTCTCATGTATGCTGAAACTAATTGTGTTTTTATTTTTATTTCAGGTATTTTGACCAACAGTGGCACAATAGATATCACAGTACATCGTACGCTATGAAATGTGGAGTGTGTTTTCAGTAATTTTAGTTTTAAGAAACATAGAAGAGACAGTAGTTGAAAATCCGATTCAAAACCTGTAACGTTAAATTAAATAATAAATTGTAAAGAATTTCTAAAATAAGTAAACTCGTAGTTATATATTTCCAATGTGCACATTGAACATTGAACTAGCCAATTTTGAAATTATAACAAAATAGTTACGTGTTTTTCTAAAAACAAAATATTTTTTCATACTAGCCGGCATTTTAAATTTTAAAACTCTCTTCTTTAAAATGCAGATAATTACTAAGGGTTACGAAAAATTAAGATTAATTTTATTGAAAACAAAATACATTAAATTGTTTAGGTAAGCAATCAACAATTTTACTTCAATGCACAAAAAAAACATAAAAAAGGTTGGTCAAAATGTCGTACTGAAATCGAATACATAAAGAAATCTGTTGCCGTTTGCATAAACCCTAAGCGAATTTTTTCCATTTGTATCATTGATGCGATTTTTATTTTAGGGTTGAAAATTACTAGTACCAATTGAGACAAATACAATTTTTCTTGGAAGATTGTTTGTTATTTAGAAAATCAAAAATGAAACATAATCACCTTCAATATTCAAATGTTTGCGTTTGCGAAAAGGAAGCAAGACGAAGATCTCATTGCGATAAAACTCAGAATTGTTGATATAACAAATAGCACGGCTCTCTTGTTAGAGGATTATCGATACCCACTGTAACAGTCATGGCAGCAAATGAAACTTGTAATGCGCTGTCATACGGACTTCCTGTTTAATGGCAATCAGAATCCATAGTAAAGTCATGACGAGCCATGAAGCATAAGGTTTAACCGCACCAAATGTGATATGTATAAGAATCAATTCTCAACCACTTGAGCTGTTCCATAGTGCACCGCATGCCATAGTTGCAATATTATGACACACACAGTCATTTACATATTTTCACCATTGCCTAATGAGACTACAACGAATTTACTATCAAACTGTAAACAAAATGGCGTCAAAAGCATTACAGGTGCTGTTCACAAACTACGTAACGCAATTTTTGGCTTTTTAACCCCCTCCGAGAGGGATCTTGTAACAGATGCTAACAAATTGCGCAGCCCCCTTCCTTCCATTTTTTATTCAAATAAACAAAACACAATTTATTATAACTGAAATAAAAACCAAACAATTAAGAACAGTGTTTTGTGTTATATATTTCGTGAATACCTTTTTCAGCTTCCCGCGGGGAGGTAACGTATTCATCCATTGATAAAACGGGGATGTTACTTCCTTTATTTCGATTTATCCTCCGTAACAATTTCAACGTGTGTCAAATCAATGTTCTCTTCATCAATCCATTCAGCGTCTCCATAACTTTCCTGTACTTCCTAATTCATATTGTCTTCGGGCTGCAACATGCACTGGCATAGTTTTTTTATATTGATCGATGATGTGTAGTGAATACTTTTGGACTTGATCGTTTAGCATCACTTGAGAAGCAAGTGAATTTTCATTTAAAGATGATAAGCATAATTTGTTTAATAAAAACAATTGACAAAAATTTGATGTTTCACCACTTTTTCTGTCGGTTGCAGTTTATATTCCAATATTGGCTTGAATAAGTGGAATTGGTGGTGGTAAAAATTTGTTTTGTGTTGGATTTTCCATTTATCTGTTAACAAAAATTATGCTACTCCAGATTTGTGGGAGGGTCTCGCCTGCAAATTTGAAATGTTGCCTTTCTAATTCAAGGTCCTTTAGGTCTCTACTTAAAGGTGCCATTCTTCGTTCCATCCGGTTAAATGCACTGCGTTCAGAAGCATTTGTAGCTATGAAAAGAGCAGCTACGTCATTATTCAAAAATAATGAATGACAAGGTTCATTACTGTTCGAAATCTTGAGTTTTCGCTGGGACCACAGTCAACGGTAAACATAATTATTGGCTTGGGAGTGGTTAGGAAGACTAACAATATATTCAACATGCATCTAAATTGGAGACTGTTTTTGTGCAGCTGTCAACCCAATAGCCCTACCCTGGCTTTGTCGTCTTGACTAATGAAGCTGACTTTATTTGGACCAAGAATAGATCCCAACTCTTCAACATGTCTTATTGTCGATCTAGAAAAATTTACCATCAATGTACAATACTTAGAGTGAAACTCTTTTGGGATCGAGTTAATGTAACGGGAGCTGTTACTACGTATCTCTTCCCTTTAAAAGAGAGATTTCGTTTTGGAAGTAACGGAAGATAAGTTCTACTTCTTGATATTGAAAATCCTACAGATATGGCCAAGTTATTATCACCTCATACGAAATTCATGGAAATGTGATTTTAAAAGCTCGGACTGCAACCTTTTGTATAGTTGACACTTCATTAAGGTAGATATCGGCCAATCGAAGGAATTCGTGCAATAAAAATTTAATATACCCTGAAAATACGCCTTTTATGAGTCATTAATACCTGAAAACCCTTTTCGACAAAATATGTATTCCGAGTATTTATGTTCCAATAAATTAGCTTGACCTCCGAATTGTTTTGATTTTATGATGACTTGGTAGTATTTAGGTTAGGTTAGGTTAGGTTAGAGTGGCTGCTTCCGCACACTTAGGCCAATAGCGGCCCATTGTGATATCACAGGATCCTATTTTCCCTTTACCCCCGTCAACACCATCCAGAGCTTCTTATGTAGCGTAAAATATCTCGCACTCCACAGTTCGCGAGTTCCGAAAGGCTGTTCATCCCGTGCACACCTAAGTATTTATGCCTTCTGTATGATAGAGCTGGACACGAGCATAGGAAGTGATCTAAAGACTCTTCCTCCTCTTCGTCCATACAACTTCTACAAAAGTCATTCGTCTGTAGACCCAGCCTTCTCGCATGTTCCCCAAAAAGGCAGTGTCCTGTCAGTATCCCTACGACCAAACTTAAGTCCCGTTTCCCCAGGGATATGAGTGCCTTGGAGCGCTTCAAGTCCAGTTTTGGCCAAACCTGCTTTGCTACCCTCCACGTGAGAGTGTTGGTCCACCTCTCATTTGTCAAGGCGATTGCCTTTCTCCCGAGCGCCAATTTGAGCGCTGCTATAGGTCTCCCCAGAACTGCCTTTTCCGGCTGCATCTGGAGAGTTGTACCGTACCTAGCTAGTTCGTCTGCCCTGCAGTTTCCCGTGACGTCCGAGTGACCAGGGACCCAGATTATCTGGATGCTGAAATACTCGCTCATCTCATTAAGAGATGATCGGCAATCCAGCGCCACCCGTGACTTCAGACAAACCGCCTCTAGTGACTTGATCGCCGCCTGACTGGTAGTATTTAAGAATAAGTATTTTACTGAGTAATTTCAGTCTCGTTTGAGACTTTGAAAAGTGAAAATGAAAGTGGTTTTTGAAATATTAGTAAGATTCACTGTGGATTAAGCAAAGGACATAAGTGCTGTAATCAGAGCCAAAATTTCAACGTATTTGGAAGTAGGCCAGTATACGCATGCGTAAATAGCCCAGAAAACAGAAGTGGGCTGATCAGCAAATTTTCGCAAAAATTAACAGCTCAGTCTTCCACAAGTCCCAGAAGAAGAGGAAAATGTGGTCGCAATCGTAAAACAACAGTCAACCAGGTCAGATTTTTAATGCGGAAAGCTAAAGAAGATCGAACGTTATCCGGTAAGTCTCTGCGGGGTACAATGTGTAACGTTGGTGCGGAAATATCGGAGGTAACAGTGGGACGTAGACTTTATCAATATAGGCTATGTGCAAGACGACCTCGCCAGAAGCAAAAGTTAACCGCTAGGATGATAAATAAAGAAAAATATGGGCAAATGGACGTTTTACATGGTCTAGGACTAAGAAAAGATACAAACAATAAAAGTCCTTCTTTTAATAGTATTTTAAAGTTACACGTTTCAATAAATGGTCTTCCAACTTTATATTTTTCTATTTCTTGATCAGGTTGAATTCAATTATGAGACTATGATGACCTTGACACTACCAATGTCCAGGACCGTTCATGGATCAAAAGGATAAGAATAGTTACCTTCTTGTATCCAACGGCAGGTCAAATAACCAGTTAAAGTCATCATCAAAAGGACTCTTCCGACTTTATGTAATAAACGGGATAATGAACGCAAATCAATATTTAAGTGTTCTGCAATCATAACTGGTGCCAACTATGAATGAAAAATTCAATGGCGACGTAGTTTTTATGCTTGACAAGGCTCCGGCTCATATGGCGAAAAAAGTCACCGAATATTTAAGGACCAACGGCATCCAAATCGGCCAGCGAATCGGCCGGATATGAATCCCATCGAAAATATCTGGGCTATTCTTAAAGAATATATATATATATCGCTTTGTCGTTTATCATGAGTGCTGATCCATAAATAACAATGCTAAATTGAGCAAATCATTTTTTGCAACGTTCGCCTCTATCAAAGCAGCAAGTTTTATCTTAGTGTTTCTCTAATTTTTTTTATATTCTCCAATTAAATATCTTTGTTTTTAAATCACATTCTAATTTATTTCTTAGATTCAGTTTACTTTATTTCATGCTCCTGTTCAGAAGAGATCATTGCTGTATTTCTACGCTTATAAAGCTACAAGACCAGCATTACAAATATAAATAATTTTTTTTAAACTGTTCTTGGACCGGAACTTTGAAAGATTTATGTAAAATTCAAACCGCATTCCCATTTTTCCAGTCGAAAGCGAAAATATAGGGATCAGACAAACATTGGCCAAGAGACTTAAGCCCTCCTTAAACAATTACAAATGTTTAATTTTTTGCGTACTTAAAGTAGAAGTTATCTTGATAATAGTAAAGTTTCTTTAATCACTAAACCTAGTGTGGACTGTGTGTGGAAAGTAAATTCAGTTAAAGGTAACTATTGTGTTCTTGACTGACTGGATCTGTTTAGGTTGATTTATAAAATTAATGAAAACTTAATATCCAAAAAAAATACGTAATTTAGTAACAAATCGAATTTGTGAACAACCCCAGTCAGTTTTATAACTTCGTCTTAAAATAAATTTACCTTATATATGAAATTTGTGAAACTTCATTAAAATCCGGCATAATGAGCAGTGAATTTCTTGGTCATGATTACAAAGAAATCGGGTGGTTGCGTATTGGTAGCAGCACATTCTAAACTCTGGAACAATCCAGTAGCTTTAGCCTCGCAGGAGGAAATTGGCGTGAAAATAAACTTAACCAAACAAATATAATCAACTATCAAGCATATATTCCACCTCAATCAAATAGTGATCATTCTGCAACCGATGCTATTGATGAAGTTATCAATGCAACTAACTCGCCAGATTTAGTTCTCGTGCTTGGTGATTTTAATATTTCATATATAATCTGGAATTTTGACCCGCAACCAAATTGTATTTTATCATGCTTGGTTATAATTTGAACCAAATAAACACATTTGCTAATAATCGTCATAGATTATGTGATCTTGTCTTCAACAACGATATTAACAGTTTTTAAATTTCTGAATTCATGTTACCTTTTGACATAAATGATATCAATTACAAATCTTTAGATATTATATTTGACTTAACTAATTTAATGGCGGGGAATACCTACAACCCATCAAATACGATTTGAAAAAACAAACCTTGCGGGGCTACAAAGTTAACTAGAATCGATCAACTGGCAAATAATTGTCAATTCCGATGATATAAACAAAAATGTTGACAAGTTTAATATGATTGAAGCTTCGCTAGGCTTCGAACTTTATGTACCTATGTGCTGTAAACCACTAAATGATCACCCTCAGTGGTTCACTTCGCCAGTTAACTTAAAAAATCGGATGTCTAAAGCGTACGCCAAAATGAAAATATAGGTCGTACCTCGATCAATTCAAGATAAAATCAAAGTCAATCTGTCCAAAACAATTTTGGAAATACTTTAGGAATAAACGCGAAATTGAAGGATACTCTGCTAATATGACCTACAATAGTACTAGCTCTTCAAACGAAAAATCAATCTCTAGACCAAGCGTTACTAGTGGATTGTACGAACAACCCAGTAATAATAACACATCAATATCTCCTGTTATTTTTGGGAACATTTAATTGGCTCTAAAGGAGGTTTGAGACGATTATGGTCTTGACAATATACTTCCTTCTAAATCAGAGGACATCACATGCTTCAAAGGAATATTAACTTCATCATTAATTCCTAAATTGTTTGAATTAGTTATATGCAACAACTTTAAATCCTCAATTCCACGTCATATATCAATTAACCAGCATGGATTTAAGCCTGGCCGATCCACATCAACTAACCTGGTTGAATTCACCACTAACATAATTTTCGAGACAGAAAAACACGATTTAGCGTACACGGATTTCAGTAAAACATTTGATTCTATCTGTCATCATAAAGCACTCCAGATTTTATTCGCATTTGGGTTTTCACTCGATTACATCGGGATCACACATCGGGCCCTGGATTTTTATTGTTTTCATAGATCGAATAACTGAGATAATCTAAAACTCAAACATATATATCTGCCGATGACGTGAATTTTTTTCGTAATATTATTGGAATGCTGGATACGACGCTGGATTAAGTGAGTGGTGAGCTATACTTAATCATCGTTAAAGGAATCCGTTAACTACTTCATACAAAGTCAACAGGCGAATGGCTTGTTTGGATTTGTTGAACAATGGGATAAATGAATTTAAAGATATTCAAACCTTATATTTACTCCATTTCACTTACGTTCGATCTCAACTGGAGTACACAGCAATGGTCTGAAATCCATACTGTGATGTGCATAATAAAAGAATTGGAAGCATTCAGAGGAAGTCCTTGATTTTTTGTTAAAGAAAAGTGATTTGGATTATGACTAAAATTTACCATTCGATGAAAATGCACCTCGGTTATCTCCGTACTCAACAAGATGCACGGATTACAAATTATCTCCGATGCGGTCTCTGCAACAGCAACAGGTGCTCACACTACCTCCTCGGGGTGACGACCAGTAACTACCAGGTAACAAGGATATGCTCATGTTTGGCTAAACCGAACCAGCATAAAACTATTGATAGGCAACTTCAACGAAAGCCTCATAATTAATTCAAATTTACAACAACGACCCCGGACATGAAATAAGGACAGTGAATAAAAATATAGAAAATGTAATTTATTCAACTTAAACTATTCTGAGATCCTCCACCAACGGCATTATTTTGGCTTTCTTCGGGAAAACTGAATTGGTAAAAAAAATCATAGCAGTTTTGTTGGTGTAAATATTTTCGAAACATCAATCATTAGAATATATCATTTGCTAGTTCAGCATGCCCCAGCACATTCATATTTTAAATCAAGCCAACTATTACCTTATTCAGATGGTTTATGTATTCTCGGTCGTAACATCGTGTCTGTTCTAGAACTTCTGTTCCGGCGCAACAAAACAAAAACTAAGCCTAATAATGAGCAAAACTCAGTCTCTGCAGAGATAGCGGCGCGGATCACAGCAGGTTATCGTGCTTTCTACGCTTACAATAACATTTTTAAGTTTCGCCATTTATTGCGAAAATGAAAAAAACAGAACTTCGCAGTAGACCTCCGCCTTCATTTGGAAGAACGACGTCAAACTGGAAATTTGAACTCTTAGTTATCGTATCTGGCACAGTCTTGTCCCATCCCATTATGTTGCGCAGTACCAGCATATGTATCACTATCTACAGTAATATGTGTTAAGATGCTAATACATAGCTACTTCGAGTACTATCTAGAGTACAGGCCATTTGAGATTTTCGAGGAACTTTGAAATTGACCAGAGTTAGTGACGATGTTTTCGACAATGCATTACCTGTTTGGCAGATTATCAAGAAAGAGAGCAATGCCAGTTTAAAGTAACAAAACTAAAGTAGGCTTAGTTTAAATTGATTATAACTGATGAAGATGCTGGAAGGAATGTGTGTGGTAAATCAGAGCTGAAAAGCTGGTAGGGAACCAATCATAGTTTGGTATGCAAATATTTCAGTTTATAAACTGATTGGCACATATTAAAATTAATTTTTTGGTCAGGTTCAACAATAAAACCAATTTAGCCTGCATAATAGTCGGGTAAATCATTTACTACGGTAAAAATCGATTTTAGTACACATTTTTGTGTGGCAAAATGAATTGTCTAAAATTGATATTTACCCGACTATTAGAACGAATGTAGAATGAATCCAATCAATGATAGATGGCGTAGCGCATTTATACTGGAACACTGTGAGAAAGCTCCGTCCAGTATGCCAGCTTTTTCTAAGCATCGCTTCTTCTGAACAAAGTTGTGAATGGTATTCTTTTAAGGAATTTGAAAGGAATTGTGAAGCTCTTCGCCGAATTTCGTTAGGGTTCAAATAATTTAGAGGTGCAATAAGTAACTAGTACACCGATTTCTTAAATTGATCTGAGCACCATCAGAAAGTGCTCCTCCATTTATCTTCCGACACCATTTATCTTTCGCTAGAACGGTCGATTAGAGACATAGCTGACATTGTTTATATCTCAAAATATGCCCCACTGCGGGTACTCACTTTCGAATTATACGTATGGTTTATTCTTGTTGGCCATATTGATACGTTTTCTATATCATTTTCGGTTTACGTTACCCCGATATTATTGTTCGAGCCATTGTTCAGAACTTCGTTATCCAATGGTTCATACGAATTAAAGCTATATTCTTAAATAAGTGAGGAGCGTAGAATACGAAATAGTGAGAACGACGTATCAAGTAACAACATCTTGAAAGTCAAGAGGTCAAATTTTTATCACGTATAATAAACTTTTTCAAGTTTTTAGATTGGAAAATAATATCTCGCGAGTTATAAAATTAATGGCTTTTTGATTTCAGACGATGATAATGTCTAGTGAAATATTTTTTAGATTACACCAGATAACACTTTTTGGTGTCGTAAATAAAAGAAATCGTTTAAAAAAAATTTGATAAATAAAATTCTCACCGATTCTTTTATACATCTACCAATTTATCGCTTGAAGCTTTGAAACGAATTCGGTGCTCAATCGGAAAATAAAATGGTTCTTGGATAAAATTAAATAACTACTCAACGTAATTATAAAAAATCGAAATCCATTCAAAATACGTTGAATCCTCAATAACGGTTAATTGTAATGAACTAAGGCAATTCAAAATTTGTTTTGGGCAAGACAATACTATCTCATGCTTTCATTGTACAAAGCAAAATTTAGGCCAGATATAGTTTTCAATTCAAAAGTTTTTAGATCGAAAAGCGCGGCTCAGAAAAATGTTTGTTGTGGTGAAAGTAAAACTCACAAATTTAGGCAACAAATTTAGGTCAACCAGAATTTGTTATACTTAAACTTGATAAAATAATTGGAGGAAAATAAAGGATACAATAATCAACATTAATGACCAAATATAAGTGAATTGATTCTTGAGACCCTCATGTATGCCTATATGGATGATAAAATAATTTAGAAAATTCATAGAAAATATTTTCATTTTGATGACACTTAGAAAAAATCGATTACGTTGTATCCAATCACATATTTGATGTATCTTGAATATGAAACGTATTTATGAGTCTTTTAGAGTTAATCATAAATTCAATAATTGCCTCCCACCCCGAACTCCTAATTTATGTTTAATTTTAATATAATTATTATTATTTTACATTAAATAGGAAAGTTTCATTTGATATACTTTAACTAGATTGGATTGAACCAATTAAGGCCAATTACCTATATAAAAGATAGTGGCCACTAGATAAACAACAACAAATTATGTTGAGTATACGAATATAATCGGATGTAATTACCAAATATTCCAATATTAGTAGCAAATTGAACTTGTTAACTTTTATTATACAAGAAAGAAAAAACTGAAACTAGAAATAGGATTGATCAATATGAGTAGCTAGATACTATTTTGTTAACCCAATTTAGGTTATATCAAATTTTTTCGCGAATAAATCGATTTTTATTGGTCCATTGTTGCTATTCTTCACATATTACATCATAACAGATAAGTATAACGTGTTCAAATATTGATCGATTTTCTTATGTGACCAATTTAGGTATTGATTTCTTAAAATTAGAAATTAATTTGTATTTCCGATTTTATTCGATATGAAAATATTTAATACGATAATCAGGTCAATGAGTAAATGCCGGATTTCGTAAAACACGATAAAAGGTTAAGAATACAAAAATATCGGCATTATATGAATATTTGCTATTCTAAGCCTCCCAATGGTGCTGAATCATCAAAATATTTCAGTAAAAGCAATTTGGTTTTATGAAAAAAATATACCAAAGCAACAATGGAGGTTTTTCCGGGTTTCGGATTGCATTGCTTGGAATGGATATAAGATATTAAGAATATTATAAATTGAATATGAATTGAATATGAATTGAACATGAATTGAATATGAATTAAATATGAATTGAATATGAATTGAATATGAATTGAATATGAATTGAATATGAATTGAATATGAATTGAATATGAATTGAATATGAATTGAATATGAATTGAATATGAATTGAACATGAATTGAATATGAATTGAATATGAATTGAATATGAATTGAATATGAATTGAACATGAATTGAATATGAATTGAATATGAATTGAATATGAATTGAATATGAATTGAATATGAATTGAATATGAATTGAATATGAATTGAATATGAATTGAATATGAATTGAATATGAATTGAATATGAATTGAATATGAATTGAATATGAATTGAATATGAATTGAATATGAATTGAATATGAATTGAATATGAATTGAATATGAATTGAATATGAATTGAATATGAATTGAATATGAATTGAATATGAATTGAATATGAATTGAATATGAATTGAATATGAATTGAATATGAATTGAATATGAATTGAATATGAATTGAATATGAATTGAATATGAATTGAATATGAATTGAATATGAATTGAATATGAATTGAATATGAATTGAATATGAATTGAATATGAATTGAATATGAATTGAATATGAATTGAATATGAACTGAATATGAATTGAATATCAATTGAATATGAACTGAATATGAATTGAATATCAATTGAATATGATTTGAGTATGAATTGAGTATGAATTGAATATGATTCGATGAATTGAATATGAATTGAATATGAATTGAATATGAATTGAATATGAACTGAATATGAATTGAATATGAATTGAATATGAATTGAATATGAATTGAATATGAATTGAATATGAATTGAATATGAATTGAATATGAATTGAATATGAATTGAATATGAATTGAATATGAATTGAATGCAATATCTTCTTTAAATTTAAAATCAGCCAAATCATTACAAATATACAAGAGTGTCCTTGCGGTTAGATTTACGGTTTGGGTTCGATGATACTCGCATCAGCCTCGGTTCACAACGTAGATGTTTGATATCATATGACCTTCTGGCACTATTATTGGATGTTTTGTGTCATACGATAAATTGTTTGAATGATCTAATCGTCCTCCAACTCAAATGGGGCCGCTGCCTTCTCTAAATTGAGAAAAGGTTGTCAGATTAGAGCTTGGTGGTAATGATACAGCTTGAGAAATGTCAGATACTTTTAGTAACTCTAATACACGCCAATGACGCTCCAGTTTTCAGTTGTTAATAAATCTCAGCAGTAAAGCTATTAGCGTTATAGAGTGGTAGTTGAGCTCTTTTTGTTAATGAGAAGTTGTTTGATATATTCTTTCACCACGGGGAGTATTGGAAGGATTTAATAGAATGCTGGGACCCTTGAACCATAATTTGTGTTGAGCCAATTATTTCAGTCAAATGTCTCTCGTTGTAACGAACATGAAATAATTTTAGTCGTGCGATCAACGATGTACGTTTTCCAGGTATTAAGCGGTTTAAATAGCCAATCTACCGGGTTTGAGTCCTGATAGGGGATGCAAAATAAATTTTTCATCATCTGATTACGATCGGTGATAGAAATGAACACAACTATGACCCACTGTCGGAGTAGACAACTAAATCATGGGCCGATGTATCGGATGGAGCTATGCAATATGCAGATGGTTCTACGTAAATCGGACCAATAGCCTTACGTGCTCGATTTGCAGGTAATGCGTTACGGCATACAAATAAATTTTAGTTTGATTAGACAAACGTTATGATGTAATGAACTAAGTCTAGAAGCCGCACAAATAGTGTAGCTGCGTTTAGCTGTAAACTCGAAAAATAATACCTTGACTGGAGCTTTACCTTAGTTTTGAAGGCAATTGGATTAGTGCATACCGTGGAACCTACCACAGCTCGAGTGTATTACTGCTGCCGCTGCGTATGTTTTTTGGATACCTTTGATCAAACCAGTAACCTTGATCCGAAAAGATAGGAAAAAGATTGTTAATCAAATTGTTACCGCTGCGAGAATACGCAGGGTCTCTCTGTAGGTTTAGTAAATTTTGGTAAGTACGATCTAAAAAAATTGTTTGGTCTAGGATGATATTTAATGTCAAGGATAGATAATGAACTTGCATCAACATTTATTTCCCAGAAGACAACTTCTCGATTATGTATTGGGATGTTATCCAATAAAGCAGGATGATTTGCAGTCCATTTTCGTAAATTAAATTTTCCTGTTTCAGCAAGCATATGCGATCTCATTGATATTGGAAGACAGCTTCTAAAGTTCTACCGGCAGACTTTAAATCGCCCATCAAGCTTAGTCACGTCAAACTATACTTATCGACCAAGTAATAAATTACTTGAGTAGCAAGGAAGGTGCGAGGCTGGTACCATACGTCACTCGGGTTATCAGAAATAGTGCCTTTCAGAAAAAATTGCCGTATTCTTTGGTAATATCGGTCATATCTAGTTATGTGGATTTACCTGAACGGACCTCGGAGGTGGTGCTCGTCTCTTTAAACACAAACAGGTGGTGTGGAAGATTAAACACTTGGACCGACGGTTTCACGATTTCTTGACTAGGTATGACCTTCATGTTTCCTAAAGTTCGATATTCGTTCATAAAATTTACATATGCATGTTCTACAGATTACTATTTTATTGGTGGCCAAATTAGAGTTCAGACGAAGGGATTACTGCAGGACTCATATCCTGTATCTTCCCTGTAAGCACTTTAGTAAGTTAAAAACAATTGTTACGAAAGTTCAACAAACGCCTCGAATAATTAACTCAGATTTACAACAACGACCTTGGTTAGGGATATAAGGAGAACGTTTTCAGCTTAACCGTCCGGAGAGCCTCCATTAAGCTCGATCTGATTGCACTACAAGACACTAGACTAATCGGCAACAACATGTTTGATCATAGTCACCGCACGGATTTACAATCTGTCAAAGCAACAACTACGATAGACACGAGTTCCGAGTTGGTTTTTTGATCAGCAATTTAAGCCAAATCATAACAGATTTTAAATTCATAAATAACCGGATCTACGTACTTTTGTGAACGTTCTTGGTCCAACGGAGCTAAAATCAGAACATAATAAAGACAAGTTTTATATAGGACCACCTCGAAATTGTTTTTATCAAAATTCCCCAATACGATGTAAGTAAATCATCCCACCGACTTGAAGTGCATGCATATCGGCAATAAAGACAGTATTAATCATGAAACCATCGGTCCAGATTGCCTACACTTTCCATCAAACAAGTACGGGATCACACCACCGAGCTACCACTCCCATATAATCTGATTGTAGCCAGTAAATCATTTCCACAATAGCGAATGCACAAAAGCTGGAAATCAAACGTGTCCAAAAGGCATTTTTCTAGTATCAAGGATATTAAGACGAAACACGGCGCCAACATCGATTTTGACCACTTTGAGATAGTTCCGAAATATGCCATCCATCTATCCACCACGTATAATAACCGATTCCAACGAATCACACATTGCAATACCAAAGCTTTAAACCCTGGACAGCCAACGATTATTTCATTCTGTAGAAGAACAGTGCAGCATAATAAAATTGGCGATAACAACTGCTTCAACGCGCACGTTAACGGAAAGTCTCTCAATCGTTAAGGGAATCACACAAAACTACATGGTCGCGAGAGAATACTCCAACCGACTGTGTCGAGGGGCAAATCGTGAATAGCACAACAACTAGAACATAACTCGAGACTGTCAGTTTAAAAGACAGATACCGTTCTATAAAAGAATACGATACGAAATTATTTCGGGTCTCTTTTAAACAGACAGACGTTACCCTCCAGCGAATAGCCAACATCATTGCATCAATCTGATATCAATGTAGAAATCGCACCTATATCCGTCACATCTTACGATGAAGTGTAATCCCCAAGCAAGTGGAAAATAGCCGTATCGTGTCCACTACATACGATCGAAGAGTAGCTTTACTCTACATCGGCTACAAGGATTTGGCCACTGTAGGTCCTGATCAAACTTTTTCTCTCAAGATTGTGTTAGAAAAGTGCAACGAAAAGGACATCCGTGCATTTTCTATTTATATATTTTCAACAGGCGTATGATAGTATCCAGAGGAACATATTATGATGCGCCCTACGTCACATTTGCGCATTCCTTCAAAATTGTTAACCATTTGCATAATATTAATGGATAGATCTAAAAGTAAGGTGATAGTCGAAGGCAAATTCTTGCAACAAGGGGACGCAATATATTATAAATCATGCCTAATTTTAGCTTACGTATGAACCTAGATTGTAATATCGCGTGCCTCAAAGAAGTTCTGCTCCCGTTGGTAACAAGAGCCCAATAAGTCGGAATCCATATCAACGAAACGAGAACCATCGATGAACAAATGTTCAAATTTCAGTCTCTGCAGATATAACATCACGAATTGCAGCAGGTTACCCAGCATTATACGTTAACATTAACATTTTCAAGTCTCGCAATATATCGCAAAAAACAAAATGAAATATATGGACAAAGCGTTAATAATACAGAACTGTCAAAAGCTTGCCATGTTTGAGCGCAAATTAGACAAAACGTACGGGATCTCAAGATCAGAAATGATCTAGAAAACTTTGATATGGGAGATGGCTCGGACACGTTCAACTTCCGAAATCGTACTATAAAACAGACACTGGAGTCAGCACCAATGAAGACAGGAACACTTGGTTACCATGCTTGGCGCCCTCTAGAGACCACCCAAATCCCTTCATATGCTGTTCAATAGCAAATTTCAAATCCCCAATGAATTTATTCTCATAATGGGTGATGACTAAAATTAATATTTCTGGCCACAATCTATCCAAACCTAGGGCACTTCTAATATCTGCTATTTTGCCATCCGTTAATACATGCAATAAATGTTTGCAGCCAAATAAAATATTGATACGGGTTGGTTTTATTAAACTTGAGATCCGGTCAAATACGGAATTTTTAGATCAGTTATACCGATTGAAACTGTAGCTTTGAAATTACACAACATATCTATCGAAACGTTAGTCTTTGATCTTAAAACTTTTAGATAGTTAATACACGATTCGAATCTAGTTTCCGAAAGGATCTCATGTTCTGTCTTAATTCATTATAATTAGTTTTCATAGTTTTTGTCGGTTCAATGGAAATTTTCGGTACGGGAATGGAAATGGTAGATTACGGAAACATTGAAAAACTATCGAAATTCTGAGGTGTATCAACCAATTAGAGGGCTGTAGAGTTTTTGAACTTCCATAACTAAGCCTCCTGGTTAGTTTTCGAAATTATCTTTGTGGCCTTCAACTATACAAAAGCGAGATAACCAGTTCTTTTACGTTGTCAATGTATATGAAGCTAAAAATTAATTCGCCTGCTTACTTTTAGAACCGCATCGGGATCGTACTGTAACACCCTGCATCTGAAACAGAATTCTATAAAATATGAAAATGCTAAATATTATGTACTTGTTATTAAATCCCAGATAAAAAATAAGCGATTCGTAAATCCAAACCAACAAAGAAACAGAAATTCTTTATATTACGATCTGCCATACATGCATGCTGCTTATTTATTTATTTATTTATAAATATTTTATTTAAAGTTTTTTTTTTATAAATGAACTACAAATTTGTCTGACTGAAACTATATTATACGAGTACATAAATACAAATTTAACAAACATGAATAAATAAATTTGATTATTTCTATTTTAAACTTCATTAGTCGCACAATAAACTAGTGTATACCATATAGTAAATATAGACTATATTTAAGTAAAGGAGGTAGGGGTGGGTGGGTGGAGGTATATAGCACAAGTATAAGACGCTACTTCTGTTATTAAAATGACAAGATGTGGATAAAAACAAAATATACTTTGTATGTTTCTTTTTGATGAACCTAGAGATTTTGAGTCGCGCACACAGCAGATACGAAAATAGGAAATGAAAAGCATAGACAAATACAAAAATAATAGTAAACTATAAAATAATCTGATTTCCACATTTTCAGGTGTTTTTCATATTTGTTTATTTATGAGAATGTACAAAGCAGGTTTATTAAAGCGTAGGTAAATTCAAGGTACATAAAATTTATTCAAATATCTGTTTTAATTTTTTGTAATGATTATTTTGATACGAACGAGTCTATTGTATGTTATTTATCCAGACATACGTGTACTGCATATACGGAAATGTGTACCTTCTAAAATACAAACAAAGTACGATTATTTTAGTGAGATAATGATTTCTGAAGAGCCGACATACGAGCTCGTAACATGGTGAACAATAGTTTTTATACGCTTTCATGGAGTAGGGGGCCGCCAACATCTGTTTATTTCTGTATACATCAGTTTTCCAGATAACATTCATTCAATTGTTTACATGTTCGATATAGCCTTTTGTAAAAATTTTAATTTTTAATAAAATAGGTTCTCTGTTTAAAAAAAAAAAATTGAAAACAGAATTTTTTTGTAAATCGGATGTACACATTGATAATCGCATAATTGTCAATATGTAGGAGGATATAAGCCAAAAATATATTTCGAAATCACTATGAAATTGGTAATTACCAAAATTCGGGACCATTAAGCAAACTATATCGATTAATCTGCCAAATTACCGGTGAAACGTTGCTATTAAAATTTAAAATATTAAGAGTTGAAACGAAAAACATTTCATTTTAGATTTACATAAAAAAAACTCGAACTCGACAGAATGTTAATCTCTGTTGACGAGGAAAATATTTGAGTTTGTATACCTCTAAGCGCCGATACATTAAATTATGCTTTTTGTTTCTCAAATTATTACTAATTTCGAAGTGGAAATTGAAAATGTGAGATTAACTAGACTTGGAGAGCTGGCTTGGCTTCCAACTAATAAGAATTATACTCAATTTTCCAGGAAATTTTAGTTAACCTTATAAGAACATATCTTGTGTACTCAACTAAATTTGTCGTTGTGGATTTACCAGGCATAAATTCAAGAATATTTTAATCCAATAAAAACTATTATGACAGAAAACTATCATCCCAGAAAATAAATTTAGACCAGCTATACATCCATATAACGAAAGTTAACTATCCAATCACTGTCAGCCCAGAAATTGCACTCGAGGATATGTTATCCCAAGACACAGCATATCAACGACATAATAACTAATTCACCGGGATACACAGAACCACTGTCATCCCATAATAACATATCAATATTTTATAAAAAAATTATGCTCAATCGCTTCCACACTCCATTCTATAAAAGTGTCGGATTAGGGCCAATGCTTCTTAGATGTGGCAAACTAATATCTCCATTGAGTCAGTTTCCTGAAACTTATAAGCGTCTAAGAGGCACAATTGAATTTTAACTTCCGAAATTCATTAAATTACTCAATGTTTTGATGCACAATCGACTCCACAGCTCATGAGTTGCGTAACTTAACGATCTTCGTAGTTTTATATTCAATGGTGTAGCACGCATGCATAGAAGTTTCATGAATCTGATTCAGTATGAAGATATCAGATTGCCACATTTAACTTTCGTCTTCATTCGACACTTTTATATAATGAAGCGATTGAGCATAAAATATTTGAGTAATTTAATGATTTTCAGAACTTGAAACTCAATTGTGCCACTTAAGCGAATAATAGTTTCATGAAACTAACCCAGCATAAAGGTGTTAGTTTGCCACATCTAAAAAACATTCGTCTTAATCCGACGCTTTTATAGAATGGGAGTCAATTGAGCATCAAACAATTGAGTAATTTTATGATTTTCGGAATTCAAAATTCAATTGTGCTGCTTCGGCCCATATAAGTTTCTTAAACTGATCCAGTATGAAGATGCTTATATTCCACATTTAAAACAGAACATTAATCCAAATCATATAAACTTTTGTTTAAATTTTTATCAATTAAACATCAATATCAATTTATGCTTCAGCCCATTGGCCGAATTGGCGGCGTACACGATGGCCGAATGGCTTTAATTTCTGCACAAGTTTAATTTTAATTAAATCAAGATCCTTAGATAAAATTTTCCATAGTCTTACAGGATGCGTATTGTCATTTAGAGTATACGTGTTGCGAAAACGATCCATAGTTAACCGAATTGCCCGCTCTGATGGACGATTATAACGACCGTAAAAGGGACGTAATGCACAATGATTGAGGCGAACTGAGCCATTATTTTGATAAAAAATTCAACAAGCGTTGCTCTGTCGTGAGTCCATTCATTATGCAATGGCAAACCAAACTATAATGACAAAGCAAATGCCAGCTGTCAAATCGGTTGTCAAACAAAACACTGTTGCCAACTTAAAGATGTGAATGTGTGTTGTTGTGTCATGATAGTATAATACTCGTATTTATGATATAATATCATGACAGTTTGGTTAGTTTTGCCTAAAGCATATACTTGGTTTTTTGGGATGAAAGTTTGGGATAAGTTTTGTTTACCTTAAAAAGCACTGTTTTTGCAATTACTGGTTGAAAGAACAGAGCAAACATATTGGCTATTTTTAGGATTTAGATGATTTACAGTATCCTAGGGACAATGTTGTCGAGTAACCTTTGAATTCAAGTTTTGAACTAAAACACTTCTAAAATTATTTTGTATCCAACTTAATTTTGTCTTGAAATTGTATTTAAAAAAAAGTTTTTGGCAAGGCTGGCATTTAAAATTTTTTAAATTCAATATAGGCAATCATCATCACAAGGTGGCTTATTTTTGAGGCCTTTTTCGCGGAACAGTTCTTTAAAACCCGCAAAAGATGATGTGGTAAAATTTATCAATTTGTCAGATGACATATCTTCTTGCCAATTGATGCTTTCAAGATATTGATTGAATTATTATTTTGTATAATTGTTATTTTGAGTTAGCTCTTGCATGTCGAATAGAGTTTCCACTGGTCTATGGAGATATATTAAAAGTATTTAGTTCATTGGTGAAGATTAAACCGCTTGCAATGTTATATATTTCATTCGGGCTGCTTCTCAGTATTGCGTCAATGAACAAACACCCAGCTTCTAGTTTTACATTGTGTGGTAAAATTCAAACGTCTTCATCATCATTGGCCCGATATATGGTAGTTTGGAACCCCCAAGTACAAGAATTATATACGAAGGGTTTGCATTGTAATAAATTTCTTCAATCACTTCCAGAATGTAGGAGAATTTATGATTGAAAATGAAGTTAATTCAAGTACAGCATTGCCAAGTGATGAATGAATGGCTAAAAGAACTCTTCTTCCGTATTTCCTTGTGTTGGTTGCGGCTGAGCGATCACATATATTTAATACATAGTGGCTTGGGATGAACTCACAGCTATGTATTCCTGGATTCAAAGAAGTTTCGCAAATTGTATAGATGGGATATTTGTTTTTAAAAAAAGTTGTAGAAGGTTGGTACTTTGGCTGATACTTTGCTCGCGTTTTGAACTCCTGCTATGTTTTGAGGGTCAATTGGATTTTTGTAAAATTCGAACTGTTTGTGCAGAATACCTTTCAGCAAAATATCGTCTGCAACACGATTAAGAACACGAATGACGCATGATCTCTTTTGACTCCATTAATTGGTTTTGGTGTCAGTCTTTTAACAGTAAAGTTGGATATTCTGATTTTATGTTCAAGATAGCTTTCAAATTGGGCGGCCGTAACTTCATTGTGTACTCTACTCACAAAAATAAACCTCCTACGTTTGACTAACAAGAATCGGGTAGGTTATTTCTCAAATGAATTACATCAAGATGTGTCGATGTCTTGTCGAATATAACAATCTTATTTACAGCTTCATAAGTAGTATCCTCTTGAATATCGGGTGATTTTGCAACTACACTTGCCAGTGGAGCCAGTGTTAACCGTAAATCTGATGACACTACGGTAGCTGGATTTGATGTTCTGATCCGTTCATCGAGTGTGGATATTGTAGATAACGTTGAGAATGGTAGTGCGGTATTGCCGTTTGTTCGAGAGTAAATGATTTAAATATAGATCTAGTGACCCATCGGTCACGGCAAGAATTGTACTTTGCATATTTGATTCTGCTGTCTCAATTCTTGATTCTCAATTCATCATCTCATCATCATTCTCAATTCATTACGATTCATGACTTTTTTACATCAACGGGGAATTTATGCAGAAATTTTATTAACGTGTTAAGCGCGTGTCACAATTTTTGTCACAAATGTTTATTTAAGTACAAATAAATATTATGGTAATGTAAAATAGGTCACTATGAACATTTTTACACAAATATAAAAAAATATACCGACTCCGACGGAAATTAGCGAAAAAACAAATTTCGTTGTACGTTTTGCTCAGCTGAGTTCAAAAAGAATGCTACCAGGCAAGTTTGACATTTGCTGAAATATTTGAGAGTACGTAAAGGTGTTTGAAGTCAACTCACTGCCCGTGATAATAATGTACAAGCCCTCGTTCGATACAGCAAGCACGTCATCCCATACGTCAACCACTTTACCTGAACCAGGCGGCATATAACCAGCAGCGCTTCTATACTCACGTTATAAACAGACGCATGGTCGAACATACGCAAGCACTTCAAAACAAATAACGTAATCAACACACCCAAGCCGGTTTTCTACAAATCTACTCACACTAAAGAAAATCATCATATGGCTAAATTTTTAGAAGAACTTCATATATTTTGCCCGCTACCTATACAGCACGACCGCAAAGCACAGTATATTACGCATAAACTGCCTATGCAAACACGATGAAACTCTTTTCTAATCACGCTTTCTAGTTTAATTGAAACAGATACGCTCTGAAGGCTCTGATATAGAATCTTCTGCATTTTTAGCGAACCGATTTGAAACAAATTGAATGATAATGATAAGAAAGCAGTTTTGTCCAAAGTGGAGGATTGTTGTGTTCAAATAAAAGGTACATTTGAACGAAACAAATGCACTAATTACGAGAAACTTATAAACATCTTAGTTCACAGGCATTAAAATACTTACAACCATTCGATTCACATAAAGTTCAACCGACTGAGATTATTTTTAATCCTGTCCTTTATGTGTGGGTAACTGCCATAGGGAAACTTTCGATTTTCAAAATGAAACTTTGCATACCTGTAAAGCCGAATTTGTGATTTATTAGTACTCACAGGAAAAAATTAGTGCTAGTCCAGAAGCCGAATAAACGGGAAAGAAATTTCAAATTTCGCCTGAAAGACGAAGCAAATAAAACCCGAATTCTAGAAAAACCAGAAATAGTTTAAACCTAATTTTAAAAATTTCTAAATGCGGCTAAACTTATAAAATTTGTGCTTATCATAGAAATATGATTTTCATAAATTTTCATTCATAAATCGAGGAAAAATAAACTGGCCCCTAAAAAATACTATATTAAACATACAAAACACAGAGGTATAGCGTTCAATACTATTTGTGTTGAACAACAAATTAAACCATAGAAATAAAATGTTCTAAAATCCAAGTCATCAGCAATTCAGATAGCATATTCCTGTCAGGTGTGTTCATTCCCATCCTAAAAATATAATGGCTGAATTTGTGCTAATCCAGAATTGGATCAACTCCATTGAACAGAAAGACCGATGAATGAACAATTTTCAGACAAAAAGTGTTCTAGAAACCAATGGAGTTTGCACTTATGACTGCATATTTCTATCAGGTATGTTCATTGCCATCCGAAAGATATAGTGGCTGGCTTTGTGCTAGTCCAAAATTGGCAATTCTGAAGAATATGCATTCAGAAGTGCCAATTTCATTGGTTTTAGAACAATTTTTGTCAGAACATTCTTCATTCAACGGTTTTTGATGTTCAATGGAATTGGGCCAATTCTGGATTAGCACAAATTCAGCCACTATATTTTTCGGATGGCAATGAACATACCTGACAGGAATATGCTATCTGAATTGCTTATGACTTGGATGTTAGAACATTTTATTTTTATTGTTTAATTTGTTGTTCAACACAAACAGTATTGAACGGTATACCTCTGTGTTTTGTATGTTTAATATAGTATCTTTTAGGGGCCAGTTTATTTTTCCTCGATTTATGAATGAAAATTTATGAAAATCATATTTCTATGATAAGCACAAATTTCAACAGTTTAGCCGCCTTTGGAAATTTTTAAAATTAGGTTTAAATTATTTCTGGTTTTTTCTAGAAATCGGGTTTTATTGATTTCGTCTTTTAGGCGAAATTTGAAATTTTATTTTTCCGTTTTTTCGGCTCCTGTAAACATATAGCGCAAATTGAGCTTAATGGTATGCAAAGTTTTATTTTGAAATTCCAAAGTTTCCCTGCTGCAGTTACCTTGATTATTCTAAAATTACAAAACCTATAATAAAGTTTTTAAAGAACGATAATGATGACCTTGTCCGTCGAAGAGACCCTGACTATACTATAGCCAGTTAGGTCATGGTAATGTTAATACACACAAATGTTAATATACACAAATACACACAAAAGTTTACATATTTTATCCTTATGATATACTCGTATGGATTATTATATTATGTGTAATGATGTTTTCAGATTTGTCTTAATTTTTCCACCAAATTTTATTTGTGTATTAATTTTAATTGCGGGATACAATCAATACTACATTGATTACACTTTAGACAAGAAATGCAGCAAAAATTTCGAGATGGCATTATTTGGCCTGACTTCACCGACTTTAATGTCCGAAATTTTAATTTTTCAAATTCGTTTACACGATTTGAAACCGGTTGTCCAGTGGCCCGATGGTTACGAAATGTTTGTTGACCTTCTTGGGCTAGGCATTATGAGGATCTAAATTAGCTCTCGCGAGCCCCTGAGAGTTAGTAAGGCCGTTAATCCTTACCATTCCAAATTCCAATTTGCACTAATTCCATAAAAAATCTGCGTGGGGTGAAGGGTGAACCATTTCGGGAATATAGAACTCTCATTTCATATAGATTTTGAAGAAATTGGCTTTTACCGTAACACATACACCCAAATACATTCCTTTTAGTATTTGGAACTAATTTAAAAGTTTCTGATTCCATAAATAAAATTTTATTCTTTTATCAACAAAATGGATATAAAATGACAAAGAGTAAATGAGATATCGATTACACATAATAACACAATAATGGAGCTAATAATAATAGTAATATTAGTAATAGATAGCAATATACTCGTATAGTAATAACAAAATTGATCCCTTAAATTAATTTCAATATTTCAAAATACGTATCTGAGTATTAAATGTATCGATTAATAATTTATTTTGTATTCCAACGTCCATCTATCTATCTACTCAGTCTGATAAGTTTTCCTATTCTCCTCTTTTATTGTTTTCCAGCAATGTCGTAAAAGCTCCCCAAAAATACGGTTCGGAAATATTAAAGCAGTCTGTGGCGTCTTTTATTTAATATGCACCAATAAAAAAGGGTTAGATGTTATGGGCCTAATCCGTTTCGGGTTTCGATGACATGGCTGCCTTAGCTTACATGTCGATAGGCATTTGGGTAATCAATTTTTCAATTTCGATTATCAGCATTTTATTGTCAAATACGAAATATTAAAGTTAGCTCTTCGCAAATATATATTGCTACCGTATAAACCAGTGACGTCAACATTATTTGTAAATATTTTCGATTTATATTTTTATGTGTGATGAGGAGGATTATGTATTACACACAATAGAACTGGTAAATAAACCTGACAATATGTTGAGTACAAAAATAAAAAATTGTCGCATCATGAAGCAATTACTTGTATCCTCCCCCACCCGATATATATTGAACTTTACACAACCATTATCAATAAATTCCATTTTAATCTGTCGCATACACGTAATATTATGTAAATTAGCTTCAGGGTTGTAATTCATTTTTGAAAATTGAATTCTGTATGTCTATGCCGTGCCAAATATAAAACTATTGAATGGATTTGGAGTAGCGACATTTCTGGAGGGGTAACTTCAATTTGGATATCAGCTATTTCCAACGTACGTTATGACTTGATAATTTGGATACGTAACATCGAAAGCAGAAACTATACCAGAAATTGCTATCAGCTCTAGTTCTGGAGTTAGCAGATAATTGTGTGGTATCTCTGAAATCTGCGAAATACCGGAAAATCGAGAATTTACTCTCTCAAATTGCAAAATAACCCAGAAAAGCATTCTGAATGCACTAATTTTTATCATTTTTGATTTTCCTCATTTTCAAGAGGGTTTCAGCAGCGTGTTGTGCGTCTACGCAATTTCCGAATTGTCTACATGTTGGTGTCGAGAATAGTGTAAACAATTGATTTTTGAGTAGATAATGTCGAGAATTGGTAGAATATGTAGACAATTCGTAGACAATGTAGATTATTAATTTTTTATTGTTGTTTCCATTGTTTTTCTATACCAGCCTACCTGTAGTCTTCCAGTTAATATTGGGGTTTCCTATATTTTGGAAGTTAAAATTCAACTTTGGCAAAACAAACTATAGGTGAGATTGAAATATCTTGGTCAATCGGTGGCTTCGATATTGGTACAACCATATCCGATTTAATTTTTGTTCGTGAAATAAAATTAAATTATTTTACAGATTTCTTTAGCTTACGTATCTTTTATACCAGGCGTTTACACGATCCTGTTACATTTGCTGATCAGGGCTGGGATGTTGTACCATCACTTTTTTCGACTTTCGACTTAGTTTATGTCTCAATTTTTGGGAATCAATTAACATTATATTTCGCGTAAAAAATTATGTGTTTTATATCGCGATTCCAACCACTTGATATAATTGTCACCTTTCTCTCTTTTCAACATTTCGATAAACGTAACATAAAAAAATTATTTGGTGATAAATAGAGTCGACTAATCTAGTAGTCTTAGAAATCGTAGAAAAGAAATAGAGTGATGTTTTACTCGAGCAAGCTGAGAACACATGAGAAACCGCGGAATTTTGGAAGTGAAATAAGCTGCCATTTAACTTGTAAAAAATGAGACATAAACTAAGTCCCAGCCCAGAAAATGGGAGAATCTCCTGTGACTTATTTCTGTAACCGGCGGGCTTTAGAGTAGAAATTAAGAATTTTCATCCTGCTCAAATCGAGTTAGTTTTCTAACGAGACAAATAAAATGTTGGTTTGCAATGTACTTTCCAGAGCACATTCGATTATCATAACGCTATACGAGACTAAATTCGGATACGGTTTAACAGAAATTCGTTGTGCCTTCATTTCTGAATTTAACATCCGTTTCTTGAGCAAAGTAGTTGGGATTACTACAGGGTAAATGAGTTTTTTGATTGATTTTACGTTTTCGTTGTGTTTTGACCCAAATTAAACAGAAATAAAAAGAAATGTGGCGTACAGTTAATGTGGTATTTCCAGATTGAAATTGTCTGATAACTGAGATTAATCTTGTCTTGAACAAAAATACAGGTGGGGATTTTTTAATGTAAGCGATATCCATTTTCTTCAGGTTACCTCAGGATTACATTTGTCTGAGACATTCGCCAGTTATCTTGCTTGAAAAAAGGCGCGAGTGGAAGAGATGGATAAGACAGCAACAAATTTATCACCAGCGTCAAGCAAGCATTGTTTGAATTAATACAAATTTGGACCACCGCTTGGGAACATCAAAGAAAGTGAATATGGGGTTGAAACGGAACCTCCCCGGCATGAGAGTATACCTCGCTCAGAAGATGTAGCAGCTGGGCAAGGTTCCAATCATTCATTAATCCGAATGCCAAATGATTACAAAAACGAATACTAGAATAAATAATGCAAACTGGGAAATATCGACGTACCAGAAGAAATAAAATAGATCAATGAATTTCTTAGTTGTACTCTAGCGGAAACGAGTGGCATAGATGCAGATATAAAGAAACAAATCAACAAAGCCAGAACAATATTCAACATATTACACAAACTCTAGAACCCATCGGACTTATCATGCAACAGTATAAGCTAAAACTGTTCAATTCGTGTGTGAAATCAGTTTTGCAGGACGGTTGCGAAATCTGGAAGCGTACACATAAGATCAGCAGGAATAAAAATTTGTAAATAAAAATGCCTTAGGAGAATATTGAGGTGCTTCTGGCCCAACAAAATAACAAATATTTGGAATGGAACCCACAACCCACAGGGGAAAATAAACGGAACTCAAAGAAATAGCAGCACTCAACAGCCCAGAAGACGGCCTATAATCCTAAATAGGAGATAAAGGGAAAAAATATTCCTTGAAATATTTAGTAAGCCAGCGTTCATATTTCGGCACTGAGGAACTTGTAATGATGTTGAACATTATTGTAGTAGATACATTAACATTCTGATCTTGATATGGTTTAAAAGTTTAACGGTATATAAAGTTCTACTTTTTACCGCAGGAGTGTGTAAATTTTTTTGAAACTAAAGGGTGTTTTTTTAAGAGGTTGCCGATTTTTTTTTTGAATAAAACACATATAAAATTATGAAATGACCAAAATTTTTTTTTATTTGGTAGATAATTTTTTGGCATTTAACATTTAAACACAATTTCTGGCATATGGCTACCACGACTATTTTTCACAAATGTCATTCTGGAGGTCCAATTTTCCAGCACTTTTTCAAGCATTTGAGGGCGTATGTCAGCAATGACACGTTGAATATTGGTTTCCAAAGCGTCAATCGATTGAGGTTTATCCACATAAACCAATGACTTCACGTATCCCCACAAAAAGTAATCGAGTGGCGTCAAATCGCACGAACGCGGAGGCCAATTCACCGGACCATTTCTCGAAATAATGTTGTCGTTGAAAGTTTCTTTCAATAAGTCGATTGTTTCACGTGCTGTATGGCAAGTGGCACCATCTTGTTGAAACCACATTTCGTTCATATCCATATCTTCAAGATTTGACAACAAAAACTCATTTAACATGGTTCTGTATCGATTTCCATTCACGGTAACGCGTCGTCCTTCCTCATTTTTAAAGAAATATGGACCGATGATCCCACCAGCCCATAGACCGCACCAAACAGTACATTTATCAGGATGCATTGGTAATTCTAGAACGGCGTGTGGATTATCTTTGCTCCAAATGCGACAATTTTGTTTGTTGACGTATCCATTTAACCAAAAATGCGCCTCATCACTGAAGAGAATTTTACGGTAAAAAAATGGATCTTCGTTCAATTGATTTAACGACCAATCACTGAATTCACGGCGCAAACGATGGTCGTGTGGCTTTAATTCTTGCACCAATTGAATTTTGTATGGCACCAAACCCAAATCTTTACGTAAAATTTTCCATAAAGTCGATGGACAAAGTCCAATTTGCTGAGCACGACGACGAATCGATAAATTGTCGTTTTCTTCGACACTGGCCTCAACGACAGCAATATTTTCTTCTGTACGAACTCTTCTCATTCTTGTCGGTGGCTTGGCATCCAAAAGAGTGAATGTAGACCGAAATTTGGTAATTACGTTCTTTATGGTGGTCTCTGACGGACGATTATGTGCACCATAAAATTCACGAAGTGCTCTATAAACATTTTTAATTGAACACTGATTTTGAAAATAAATTTCCACGATTTGAAAACGTTGTTCTGGAGTTAACCTATTCATAATGATTTGCCAAACAATACTGAGTAGAAATGCCACTTTGAGCTGTCAAAACAACTGTCATAAAATAAAACGACATCTATCGGAAAAACAAACCTCCTAAAAAAACACCCGTTAGTACTGAAACAGCTAAAGCATACATTCAAAAAACATCAATTTTTCCGGCTCACTCCATTTTTCGAGCCTTATAGGTTAACTTTCCGAGGTTAACTGCCGACATAATGGTCACGAGTAGGCGGTAAGTTACTGTACCTCCATTCCACCAGCAAAGCCTCCCAAGATGAATACAAAACACTACGGGTATTTAGGTGAACAATTTTGCACTTTAACGGTAACATATACATAAATATGCTTCATTACCGTATAAAAACATGGCGTCAAATTTTTTAATGTGCAGAATGAATGAACTCCATCTTGGAATGGTTCCGTTAATAAAAAAATCATAGAATTTTCAGAATTGCTAACAAATATAATAATTTTCGACATTGTCTACATTCTCTACATTATTGAATGGATTTTTCCTTGATTAACAATGACATGTATATAAATACTAAATTAAGAAAAATTTGCCTACAGCGCCAAGACGGTGTATGTATGAAGGAGTGAATGATAACATCAGAATACAAAATGTAATTGTTTCCAGCGCCACAGAGGTAGCTTCTACAGTACTAAGATGAAAATTTGTCAAATTGTTCAATACCTTTTCAATGATATACAACACATATATATTTTATGTATAATAAACGAATGATTGGCTGTCAGTGAGAAAACGGCGGATTTGTGAACTAAAGTAGTTGAGTTTTTGACCTTTAAAACGAGCCAGTTAACTCCAACGCTATAGCGGTAGTTTTTAATACTAATGTGCTTCGTCACCAGTGCAGACAGACATTCAGACTGAGGGACAATTTTTTCATTTTTGTGCTGAGCGACATTCAAAACTTGTGTGTACCGGTGATACCCCAAGAACGGCTCAAGCGATTTGAAATTTTTTGGTCTATTTTTAATTCGTTGGATTGGAAAGCATGTGGGACCTTTACATCAAGGCGCCGAGTACCTGATATGACTTTACAGTCTTTTAAACTATTTAGTGCCTTGAAACCACGTTAGAAAAACCAGAATAAGACTTTTACAACACAGTTTTAATTTCTAAATTTTGCCTAATAGAAGAACCTCCTTAATCTCATTACGACAATCTTTTATTTTTGAAAACTCCTGAATATTTTCTAATTTATTTCAATGAAAATGAGCCATTTTGCGACCAAAAAAACCAAATTTGGTTGACGCGTGTCAAGAGAATTTATTATTTGATAAATGATTCTCCAACTCTGATTATCCAATGTATTTAATTGAAATCACTGATATTTTGATTTTCTTTAACACCTTCATGCGATCGCTCAAAAGGTTGTTATAATTTCAAACCATCCTCATCGGCTTGTTTAATTGAAAAAAACAGCTTTTGAAACTGGTTGCTAATTGAAGGCTACAAACAATAAGTTTAACGAATTTTCATAGTGACATCTATGGATATCATTCAACACATCTGTTGTTTGCTGTAAGTAGCGTGTGGTTAGTGACATCTAGTGTTGAATAGATGACTTGACACTTGAGTTTCTCTAAGATACGGGTCTAGGGCTTTATTCCCCGGTCATCGCAACTCCTCCATTTCCGTTCAGATTATTACCCACCCCTACCATTATGAATAATCTATCTGAATTGTATCTTACCACAATTCGTTTTTGCTCATTTTTCGGGTCTCAGTTGCTCATTTCAATTGCTATAATAATTCGAATTCCGGGAACTTATGAACCAAGTGGTTGGTCCCAAATTATATAAAACACGAATATGGGAAAAATTATATGATTAAAGGATCGTCTGATACCATACCTTTGGATAAAAGCATGCCCTACTATCTCAATGAGACCCGCATTTGTGCTTAGGCACATAAACATGTAACCGTATATTTTAATAGTTAATAGCCCTCTTCTTCGTACCAGATGTAGCTTAAATGGTTTACATAACCATAAATGGTTTACATATAAATGACCCTCTGCTGGAAGTATTATTGGATTCTTAATTTGGAATGGCGCCAGCGGTTTTGTAACCGACCATTGCCACTTGGAGGATGCCTTGATTTTGCTAGACAAGTTGCTTTTGTTTCGTAGGGCGTATAGCTCAACAAATAGTTCGGATTTTTGGGTGCGTTGGATTATAATATTTTCCACTGCAGCAGCCTCTTCTCGGCCTGAAAGCGTAGGTCCCCTTTATATTTGTCTCCTTACTAGTGTAAATATCTTTGCGATTATGTAAAAATTAGAGGACCGCGAAATAAAGTCTTTTAGACTTTATTTCGCAGTCCTCTAACTTTTACTTTTGAATCTGTGAATATATTTATGATTGTGGTTCGTAGCTCTTCGATTGTTACCTAGTTGCGTTAGTCCATCTTTTGATTGTCTACCACTTGTTTGCTAGCTCTGAACTAACCATTGCAGCCCATGCTATCATATCTAGCTATGAGCTGGTTCATTAGTTGAAATACCTGTGGATGTTATGTCAGGGTCAGCTGGATTCTTCTCAAGCCAAGCTAAAACTATCGGTAAATGGAAATTGTTAATAATTTTTATTGTGATGATTCCGCGATCTTTGTCATTAAATTAGTTACAGGTCACCCAATAATTCAAGTCGAGGAACACTTAATTGTTTGACTGACGGTACGTGAGGTCTAGCTGCTATAATGTTTCACTAGTGTTGATTGAACGTATTCATCCACCTTGGTATTGTATAATTCCAGGCGTCCCACGATCTTTTCTTATTCATAGTCATTCCTTTTTAGTATCTAAAGGTAGATCATCTTTCCAACATCCAAAGATATTGAATAAAACTTTAACTCTGATGATTATAAGTGAAAGCCAACTGGGCGGATCAAAATTGCGACTGGCATCCGATAGCGACGTTCTTTTAGTGTAAACTGTTTGTTCTGGGATTAGCACGCACAATTTGAAGGCATAATTATGCAGATCTTATAAAGCTTAAAATGTGTGGCGTATCCAGTTCCTATATCCTGTGACCTTGATATCTTTCCCTTGAACGTATTCATTGAATCATCGCAGCTCATTATTATTGGTTAACTGGTTTTTCAAGATAAAACCACGGTCTCCTAATGTCTTTAATATTTGCGATATTAAAATTTTATTACCACTAAATCCCGCTGTTTCTACGGCAAACTGGGGTTGGTTGGTTTCGCAGTCTTTTCATTCTAGACCACGAAATTCATTTACAGTTTCTGACCGATTTCGGGGGCTGAAGTACCTGTGATACCCGCCACCAGGTTTCTCCAACATACAAAACACACCGTTTGCATTCTTACAAAACTTTTGAAGATTAATCGACGGTCTCAGTTGTTCGTTCACACATCCCTTTATCTTCGCGACAATAGACAGACCGATTATAGGTGCTATTATCGATTTGAAGAACAGAAGACTTTCTGATTCAATTACTACCCTCGCTGTGAACGCAACCATCACTCAAATTGATACTTCATCCCCAAAACATTTTAGCGTTCACAACGAATACGAAAAGATACTCCACGCTCATTGAAGCTCCGAATTAAAATCTCCCAGTGAAACATAACGTAGTTCATTACGTCGTCATCCAAGCTATGTTATCTTGTGCTAAACCGCGACAAAACTCAAAGCAATGATACTCAAAGCTGTGAAACTTTAACGAACTGTTGAAAAGACTAGACTACATGTACTCGTATATCGACGATATCCTTATTGCGAGTCATTCCGAAATGAATACAGTGCACATCTCGAGTCAATATTTAAACCTCTCTCCGTATTTGGAGTTAAAATTAAAGCTTATAGAAATACATTTTAGGCGTACCGGCAATTACGACATCTCTACTATATTGCGGAATGTTTGTCATGTTCTAGTGAAACACTTCTCACATAATGCAGCGTCTTCTCTTTCGGCATGAAAAAATTACTTGTACAGAATTACAGAAATTGATTTCAACACAGACTCCGAAATAAAGCCTAAATCTGCAACGGATTGACTTACCACACAAGCAGCAAATTTGTTGTGAGAAGACAAACATATACCCTTCCCCTCAACATGTGACAAACAATCTTCGACAGCTTACATAGGTTATGGCTTACAACACTGATACAAGCAACTTCAGAACTGGTAAATTCGAACTTCCAAGTGGCAGCTTTGAACACATCCACATGGACGTGGTTGTGCCACTGTCACAATGGAATGACCATCATTATATTTTAACGACAGTCTACCGATTTACTCGTTTGCGAGAAGCTTTTTCAATTCGAGAATGGCTGCAAAAACCATAAGTAATATCTTTGATCTTACAATGAATATGTTGGTAGATAGGTGTCCCTTTCTGTATTACGGCAAACCAAGAAACACAATTCGAATCAAAGTTGTCCACCGAGTTCACCATACTCCTAAGTTCACATCGCATTCGGGCAACTGCTTGCAACCCGAAAGCAAATGGCTCCCGGTGAAATCTTCATCATTGATCAAAATTCTAACTCAAACACAGATATTTCGAATTTTGTAAACCATCTTCGTACTACCATGAGAGACTTGGTTCCTACGGACACAACACATTCGACCGAACAGACAACGTACATTTCAAAAAGTCTAGAAAACAGTTCTCACATATTCGCGCGTATGGATAGAATCAGAGGTCCTCTAAGTAAACTCTATTTTGAACCATATCTAGTGGCCCGAAAATGGCGCAAATTCTTGGTTGTCTTGGAAAACCAACAATATTTGTGGTAAACCCCTATCGAAAATCAGTGTTCGTAAAACCGTTACGTTCAATTTAAAACACCACGTTTTTTGATCCAGGAGGGGAGTGATGTAGCGGCTAAAATCTAAAATACGTTTTTCACTTCTTAGTATAGAATAGCGATAAATATAAAGAATTCAAAAACATTAAAGAGACACAGTCTCAAAGTAAAAATTGAAAGAAAAGTACCACGAACAATCGTTCGCAATAAATAGTTTATTGCAATATTCTCACTGTAGCCCATAGGAATTCCATTCCAAAATTCTAATGACATTCATTTTTATTACAGGTGCTATCCTAACACTGTTTTCTAGTTGTGAGCCTTTGGATAATTGGTCCAATAATGTTGTCTTATTTCTGCTCTTGTTGATATCCATTGGCTCTATGCACTTTTTACTATTTCCTTCTCATTTCGCACCTTGCTCTGACCTCTTTCGTTTTATTTTGCATCCCTTTGTAAGATGTTAAGCTGCACACTTGACGCATCTTAGGCCTAAATAGCAATAGTTATGAGTGTGTAGATATAACTGGCACCTTTTGAATTGTGGTTTTCTTAGTACTTATGTATTCCACTTCATCGAATGTTAGCAGAAGGGTTTTATATCTTCTATCGAAAACTAGGAATGAGTTCATCATGATAATTGCTCAACTACATATAAGAACATTGTGAAAAATACCTTTTAGAGCATAGTATTGTGCAAATTAAAATTAATGATGCTGTTTAACCAAATTTTTTAAAAATTATCCACTGTAGCTTAATTATTCTCAACTAACTCTAAATTGTACCTTCAACTGCAACATTTCGAAAGTTTACTGTTTATACACAGACGTCGGCAACGATAAAAATTAACGTCATAAATACAACAGACATACGAATATTTCTAGTTTACCAGTCTGCCGGAATGTTATATATAATTTTTAATCCGCTAAAGAATTCCATAAAACTTTATAGCACTTTGCTGAAAGAAGACGAATACAATATTTGCGCCATGCAATTTTCATTTAAAACTAAGAAACGTAACATTCCAAATTACATGCAACACCTTCCTGAATAACTTAACATTTTCTATGTTATGCTATGTTACGAGTGAGTATGTATGTACATACTTTTATGTTACAATTTACAACAACACTGAGCTTTAAATAACACAAGTTGTAAATTATGTATTTAATGCTTGGGAACAGAACACAGCACTATAAACTGGATTATATAGAGCATATAGAATCGTAAGGATATCTTTTTATTTCGTTTTACACGCGACAATAATTTCCGGCACTTATGTATATCGCGTTTATAAAAAATTTATGAATGAAACACTATACCATACCGATGATGCCCTTGTGCGCTTGTTGAATATATCTACACAATAAGACGGACGCACAAGCATAATACATAAAGTTTATGAAATGCAGAAGTTAATTAAACTTTATAATTTTTTAATTGGTCATCGTACCAACTCCATCATCTTTTATGATGGCATTTGAAAAGTCAAGACATTAAGTTAACAGTATTGAACGTACCATCTACATAATGATTCTAACAAGGTTGAAACAATTTAAAGGGTGATCTGCTTGAATATTACGGACCAAAACGATATTGGAATTGGTGAGACAACCTTTGTTCTTCTAACATTTGTCGTGGTAGGTTTAAATCCAATTATGTAAAGTTTATCTTTTGGAATTAGTATTCAATATATTGTGTGCTCTTGAGTTAGGCCAGTTGGAATTGATGAAATGTCTAACAATAATTTTGAACTTTGTATCATCTTTCGATCATCTGTGTGCGATCCGTAGAGGCCGAGATAAATTATTTCATATGTTTAAGAATTTTCATATTACACTCAATGATGTTCTCTCGCGAATAACAAAAAACTCAGAGATTTCCGAGCATGTGGATAAATAAGATTCATTTCTTACATCAAGTATTAGTTTAGAACCATTTCGATCATCCCTGTGCGATCCGTACGGGCCGAGTTAAATAATTCCAAATGTTTAAGAATTTTCGAATTACACTCAATGATGTTCTCTCTCGAATAACTCAAATCTTAAAAATTTCTGAGCATGTGGATAAACGAGATATTTTTCTTACGTCAAGTTCTACTTCAGAACAACTACGATCACCTCTGCGCGATTCGTAGTGTGTTTTGTTGTAAACATTTCTTATTATAAAATTCACTCAAAACTTTTCACAAAAATTAAATATTTTTTATTTATTGTGCAGAAATGTTTGTGTTTATTAAAAATTTTCAAATATTATTTTGAAAGTACAATTTCTGAGTGTTTTTTTAATTCTAGGTACTTATAGCACACAGTGTATATTTTGTTATTTTGGCATAAACTTGACTCCGATCTTCACTTGGTCATTATTGTTTTGCAGCCGTACTTTTTTCTTTCAGCGGTAAAAATATCTCAAGCGATGGATCTTCTTGATCTCTCGCGGAATCAAGCGAAATAAAAAACCAAAACCATGATTTTTTGGTTATTTTTGGATTTATTTTCTTCCTCAAGTACGTAATCGGAACTTTTATTTGGATTGTGCTAATGAAATGAATTACTAAATTTTTCCGATTTGGTATGAAGGGAGTTGGATTTCGCTTCGTCTCGGTGTTCCACTTCAGCAGGCTGGGTTCATTACTCCCATCCAACACTTGAGTAGTCGCCTCAAGGAGGAAGAAATGGATCCAGCACGTATGTCATCCATTCGAGGACCACCGTATAATTTACAGGATCTCCCCATAGCCCACTGTAATGTGGGAGATTTTCTAAAGATCTCTCTAGATGAGGAGAGGTTTTGTCTGTTGGGGAGACGTCCCTATCCACTTCGTTGTATTTGGGTTTCGGCTTCTGACGGTGTCGTCAGTGGTGGATCGGTCATTCGGGGTTCATATTTATATTCTTAATTATAATAAATTTTATTAGTCTGGTGGAGAGTGGACGGTGAATGGTAGTAGACACAACATGCAAGGACCACTTCAGATAATGCAGAAGCCGCGACCAATATGTACCCTCTGCCTTCGCGAAAAACTATTCTAAATTTTACTCAAAAATCTTTGGGTGATCTTTGGATGATTTTGAGTTATATTTGGACAAAATGAAATAGTACAGTTTAATCCACGATTTTTGATTCCACAATTGTATGCAACGTTTTAGCATTTTGGAAATATGAAAATTGTATTTGGGCCATTTTATTTTGTTTAGTTTTAGAGGTCCTAATGAATAAAAAGATTTCATGATTCCTTAGTTCGGAGAAAAGTACTCATCGGTCAAAAGCTGTGAAAAGAATTTCATGGGCTTACATTAAGTCCGCAAGCAAAACATCAGGCAGACAATGTATCTTGTAGTTCGTGCAAAACCGTGAAAATGCCACTATTGTCGTACATTTGGACCAAAATGTTAGCAGTTTTAACTTTGCTCGACATAAGTATATTAGGATTTAATATTGTACTAGGACGGTAATAAAATAACAGAGTAGTTTAGATGAACGGATTGAACGAAGAGTTATTCATGGAATCGGCTGCTTTCAAAGATTGTGATGGAAACATCTTGCTGCTTAAGTAACAACGGCTTTTCCGCTGGAGAGTGCGTAATTTTACTTGAACTAACCATTTTCCAGAACTATTTCAGACTTGGAATGGAATCTCGTTTAAATCATCCGACTGATTTTTTCAAAATTGGATGAGACATTTGTAACTTAATTCTAATTGACAGCTTTTCACAGCCTGAGATGCACCGAAACAAATTTGGATCCAATAAAATTAATTCACCAAAGTCATAAAATATTAAAAGGACTAAAATTAATCCAACAATGTGTTAAAAAACTTTATTATCAATTACTAAAATAAATATTTTCCGGATCACAATTGCTTCTTTTGGCGCTCAAATACAACAAATGTTTATCAAACTATGCTAGTATGCCACAAAATACATGCCTTGAGTTACATATTTACGCCAATCATTTGACATATTTTCGGTGAATTGCCGTTTTCGATATACCGTCGTGGTTTTTGGTGATATGAGTTTCATTGAATTAATTTTAGTTCAATTGTCGTACTATGGATAAATTAAGTTTTGATTATTTTGTGGCTTGCTTTTGACGTCCTCTATGACAGCCTATGAACTTTTAAAGTACCTCTTTTGTATTATGCATAACCACAAAGTTATAACATGAAAAGTTTTTTTTTAATTTTGAACAAAAAACCGAGTTTGATAGTTGTTTGAGTATGTTGGAACACACATTTTATCAAACTTATTAGTAGCTCAAAGCTTTGGAAATCCTTGTATATTAAAGTGGTTTAAAACTAATCCAGCTGCTCGAAATTTGTTTTGAAAATTTTAATAATAAATTTAATAAGAATGAACTTACCTTATACCCCAAATACGTTAATAGAACACATTCTGTTAACGAAACTAACGCTAATACTAATTGCACAGCCCAAAGTTCTGTTGGTCGTTTCACCCACAATATTGCATCCCAATTTATAATGGGATCATCCTGAAATGCTTCTTCAGTCCGCGTTGCCGATATTAAAAATTCCGATTTATTACCAACATGACATTGATAACTGAAAATTTTTTATCACATTTAAAATTATTTTGATTAATTACATTAAGTGATTCACTTACCATGTGGCAAATGTTGGATTCGTATCGGTTACTACACGTACAATGTATAGAACACAGGTAAGTAATTTAAAAAATAAATTTGCAATCCTAATTCGTAGACTTGATCTTTGATTTTTTATAAAATATAGTTGCAGTCTTTCCTTAAAAGTATTTTCGTTTACATAATATTCTACCCGTACTCTGGAATGATACAAGAAAAAACAAATAAAAAAGCTTTAACATTATTAAGGTAAAGATAAAATAAATCGTAAAAAATTTACGTTTAGTACGAGGAATTCTTCATCCCATATTCAAGTCGTCGTCGCAGATAACAATAAAAATATCGTTTTGTGGTATTTTGTTGTGTTTCGGTATGTGTGGCACACACACACATACACACACACAAGATACAACAAAAGCGATAACCCAATCATAGAACAGAGATAAATAATGGCATAAAAATAAAAAAGGAAAATTGGATGAGAAAATGGTGAAAACGAAAACTCAGATTTTTTTATATTGACTTTAACATTTTTTTTTTTTATTTTCACTTCCCCATTCCAATATTGGAGTGCTGCTTTTCATTCTTCATTTGTCGTATTACGGTGTGTGGTTTCCTTTTAGACGTTTTGATTGATACAACAACAACATAATAAAAAGCTTCATTGTATTCTGATAAATAATAATTTTACTTATAGATTTTTGATAGAAGTTGGATCAATTCAATCGGGCAATTTTTTCTTTTGTTTTATGTAATGGTTTTAAGATTCCTATAATAAGACGAATTAATGAATGAACGAAAATAACGAAACTTATTTGGTTGCAGGCGAATATTTTTTGGTTCCGATTTGGTTAGCTTATGGAATGGAATTTAAAAAATTATATTTTAAACGTTGGTGTCTGATTTTGTTGTAAATCGTCGTAAATCTTTATAAAAGCATAATGTTTAAAGCCATTTGAGAGAATATTGGTCCCACGTAATATCATGCCTGTGAAGCCAGCACGTAAAGTTAGCACGAAATTTGCGATGGTAACTCTCTTGGTTTGAATCTTGAATATTGCATTTTTAGTACGAGACAGCACGAAAAATTTTAAAATATGGTATGGGATTTATAAAAGTTAGCACGCAAAAAATTTTAATAATTAATTGCTCAAAAAATTAAGATGAAAATTTATCAACTTAAAATATGTATACAAAACAAAAATTAACACGAAAAACGCAACGGCTGTAAAAAATAAGTAAAATAAAACATTTGATCAAACATCAGATAAATTTCAGAGCAATTATATTGGTCAGACGGTAGTACTAATGGTTCGAGCTGGCCTCCTCCAAGCATTTTTCGGACATGAATTTAATTTTGTATTGTTAAGGCTTCTTCTACAATACAAAATTAAATTCATGTCCGATAAATGTTGGAAGAGGCCAGCTCGAACCATTACTACTACCGTCTGGCTCATACTTGCTGTTTCAAAGCGGATTGCTTTCACAATTTTCTCATGTTTTTATATGGGCCCATATGGAACTTGGATATTTGTGCCAATACTACCATACGGCTGGTGCTGTCCGTTGGCCACAGTTAGTTCGTACCATAGGTTCTTCAAAACATAAAGAATCCTTTATGACAAATCATGTTTTTAGGAAAATTGCGTTATTTTATCATATTCTTTTATGGGCCAAATGTAAGATGGCCATTTGCATCAATACTGGTACTGTCCTCTTAGTCATTGTATGCCCTTACTATAACCAACTCAAAACAATATCAATATTTTCCGGCAAATCTTATTGCTAGGAAAATGGCAATTATTAATTTTTATATTAGGCCATATGGAAGCTTGCCTGTTGCCCGAATCTTACCATATGGCTGGTACTGTCCGACTGGCCATAGTTAGTCTGTATTATAAGTTATTCAAAACATAAAGAATTATTTCCGGCAAATCACGTTTCTAGCCGACTGGCACTATTTCCTCATATTCTTCTTATATCGGGCTATATATCGGTACCAACTCGAAACAGTATCAATCACTATCTTTAAGCAAACAAAGAATTATTACATTTAAATCATATTACCTAGAAAACTATTTATAATCATTTATTCATACTGAGAGTGCAAAAACAACAATTAAATGAAATAATCTGGTATGGATAGTTTGTTGTTTAGTAAATTAGTAAAAGGTTTAACACAAATTTCCGTTTTATACAAGTTTAGGAAAACCTGTATAAGACGGAATTTAAAAAACTGGGTTAACTTCATGTACGTGATCTGGTAGACAGAATGGAAGAGTTGGGAGTTTATAAACAACGCCATTATGTCGATCTTTTCAACGATAAAATCAACACGAAATCGAATAACTGTATGGCATTATATTAAAGCGTAAGCAAAGATTCAAAACCTGTCTTAAATAATGCAAAAATTAAAAATGAGATCTAAAAAATGGAACAGATAAATTTGATATAATTCATCAGCATTCTCTGTTATTTAATTATTATTGTGTAACGCTAAAAATAAAACATATAATTTAATATGTCAAATAATTTGACGTTAGGTATTATCTGTCTTGTGTTTCATAATATCGTTTTGATAAAACGTATATAATTCTATGGATAAAGCCCGTAACTATTAGCATTGGTAATATCTAATCTGCATATTTTTAATATTTGATACATTCCAGATAATTTTATTCTTATCAATATTCGCCCCAGATACACGGCCAAAAAGATGTAATTGTATCAAACTGGAGCATCAACCAAATAATCTAAATCAAAATAATTGTTTGATCCATAATTTACTGGTGAACAAAAATAAGTTTGTTGCGTTTGTTCACACAAGCTGCTTTTTGGGAATACCAGGCTGTTGAAAACAACATGTATCGAGCAGCTATCTATTCGCATCAAATTTTCTACTTTTTCGCACAAGGACAACCTACTATATATGAAGGAAATTTAAAACGAGCCAATAATTTTGTTTAAGATTTTTGACAAGTTTTTATAACTATATCGATTGTTTTGGAAAATTCGAGAAAATCCACGTCGGATTCGAATGGATGACATAAAGCGTATCAGTTTTCGAAAACATTTGAAACAATATGCCAATTTCAAGAGCACTGGCACGGACACACTGGTGGTTTATTAAACCTATTTATCCTCGGAACAGGAAATTCGGGCCATGATATCTCCGGAACAACGATTAAAGGACGCCGGCTATAGTGAGAAATTTATTTTCACCCAGAAGGAACATGATGAAGAAGAAACGCAACTTAAAATAGACGTTGAAGTAAAACTTGCTCCTAATACAACTCGAGCCTATATCCAAGCTGATTTACCTTTAAGTGTTAACTTCCAAGATTTATCTGATGTTCGTAAAATGTCTCATGTCGCAAACCTGATACCATATTATTATCGCATTGTTCAACGACCAATTGATTTGGAAACAATTCGTTAAAATTTACGACAAAAGCGATATCAAAATTGAGAAGAATTTTTCGCTGATGTCAATCAAATTGTGGAAATTTCTACGGTGTACAATGGACCAAAATCATCATTTACTGCGGCGACACAGCGTATGGTTCAGAAAAGTGTACATCGTCTGGCCGAAAAGGAGGAACGTTTGATGAGACTTTGATGCTACAATTTGATAATAGATGGCACATATTACACTACAAAAATTATTATCTTTCTTACATAGCTAAACTAAACCTAAAGATGTCAGAAATTGTTTTTAGAGCTTGTTTAAGACCAAGACAGATAGCAGTGTAGATACATAAATGAATTTCTTCTTGTGACTGTAGATAACTAAAAGTCTAAAATAATTATGATTGACCGTCTAAATGGCCGCCCATTTTCACGTTTTTTACATATTTTATGTAAATTATCCAAATTTTTATGTAATTTACGTTATTTACATAAAAATGTAGGTAACGTTTTTTACATGTAAAATGCCCAACACTGGTTCAAGATTTTTATTGACCATAGAAATTGTTTCCTGTTCTTTGATTAGTAAAAAATTTCAGTAAAATATGTGAAAGCGTTTTCCAACCCAAACTAATAAAAAAAATCATTGGCAGTTTGGAAAAAATATTAGAATAGTTTACAACTAATTGCAAAATCTCTACACGAATACACGTAACATCCACAATTCATAGTAATGCATTTTTTAATGTTTATTTCTAGTGCTTCAGTCCGTACAAAAATTCCCCGAAATTTCTAATTTAATTCTAATACTATAAAAGCAAAGGAGCATAACGTAAAAATTTGCATTTATTTAATAAACGGTGAAAAGTCCAATTTATTCCGAATTCACAATATATACGTATACGTAGAGATCAAAATTAAAATGTTAATGAGCTCAAAAAAATTATATTTAATTAAAATACAGCAACAAAATAGTTCACCACTCGAATATAATAAGTCTATATGGATATTCCTAACGAGTGCGCTTTTCATATTTTATGTGTACGAAAAGCTCTTAACTCAATATTTTTTTACGTTCCGTTCACTATATTCTGAGATATACGAGTGTGTAGCTGTAGCTATAACACATAAACTTTTATTATTCATACAAAATTTAATTCATAAAAATATCTTTCAATTAGTAGACTTTAATTATCTAGTTTATTTCACGTATAAAAATATAAATATATACAGGGTGATTAATTTTATGTGCCAGTAATAATTGCGTTCGGTAAAGTACTATTTTTACGATATTCCATAAACGCGTCACATTTCTAACAAAATTGTATCTAGTTTAGATTTTTATTAGTTCTACGTGCAGCTACGTGTAGCAGGAATAAGAAGTAAGGTTGGGAAAAGGGCGCTTCTTCGAGTTTTACGACAAATTAAACATATATCAAGTTATCACGTAATAGTTATCAAATAAAAAAATCATCAGGCAACATTTATCAATTACCTATAACCCCACTTGCTTTTGATGAAGTAAACCGAGCAAAGAATTTGTTTAAATTGATTCCAAATAAACAGTTTTTTCTGAAGCAAGCTCAGCCCGGAATTTATTAGGAATGACGTTAAATTCAAAAATTCGTAATTCGTTCTTTTGAAATTTTTCGAATTTTAGTCAAGCGACCGTTATATCTATAGAAGTCGTATTTGAACCAAAATTATTTTTAATCTTGCGCTTAAGGTCCGTATTTTTAAACGTGGATAAATGATCGGATTAATCCGTGGTTTTCGAGAATCCACTGATTCAGCCAAGGCTACGTTTGACCGGTGTGAAGTTTTCAACATTTATCAAAAGTGTAACTACACAAATTAAAAAAAACAAAAATGTGGAATTACATAAAAAAATTATGGCAGGGTTGAATTTGTTATTAATTCCACTAAATATAATCTAATCTAATCCGCGGCATATCACCACGATCGATCTTCGGGGAATTTTTTTGGTTTAGTGTAAATGGAAATAATAATATAAAAAGTGTAAACTGGGTTTTGTGGATGTTTAAGAGCCATTAACACTTAATTCTAGAGATGACACCACAAATCTGAGTATACTGGCATTTCGGGGCCCCGAAATAGTAAGTTTTATCTGCGTTGCATGTTATTTTATTATTTAAATATTTTTATTGTTGGTCAAAACATATAACTGAAAATACAGGCTTCTGTTAGTGGAATTGGCGGAGCAAAGTAAAAACATAGTAGAGCGCAAAAGGACAGATTCAGTTTCCAATAAAAAAAAATTTCAAATTTGGGATGCGATTCGAATAACATACAATGCACGGCGCATTGGAGCAGAAAAAAACCACACAACTAAAAGTTGCTTAGAAAAATATAAATGGCAAGGTAAGAAAAGATGTGGCTGGCGAACGCTTGGAAATATTTAAAATGGGAGGTGGTACTTTGTCAAAAACTATTGAGGAAGACGCAATTTTCAGTATTGTGGGAAAAAGTATTACCCCAAACAGTAATCCCTACGACTCAAGCGTGGATTTGTCGAGAAATGCGATGAGGGTTAATATTTGTATAACAAATTCAATTTTATTAATTTATAATTGCTCATGAGACACTACTTCCGTTCGAGATAAGAACGTATGAGCCAACTTCCGTCTCATCTATTGCCACTTCAACCTGCATAATTCGAAATAAATTACTCTTAACGCGAAAACGCCCTATGACTCTTCTATAAGTGCTTCAGGCTCGAATGAAACTTAATAACATTAAAATTGATTACTCTGAAAAAAAATGGGAAACCTATAATCATATACATGCTCGTATGTTTACAATTATAAATTAATCTATTTGAAATGAATTTACTTTACTTAATTTAAGCTAATTTTAACTTATAATTATGTAGCTCGGTACTTTTCAATTCCGACAAATGTCTTCTCTTATACCGAAGTTGGCTTGAGCTTCGAACACATTTGGAATATAACTCTGTACTTCTGGAGGCATATTTATACTTGTGGAGAACTGCCGTTGCCACAATTATTGTGATCGTATTTTGTAGCTTTAGTTGTGAATCTAAGGAAAACGATTAGAGTAGATGAAAAGTAAAATAAAACCGTACTTATTGCGAGAACTGGAAATCTTCTCTTCCACTGCCCAAAAGTTCTTTCTGTAAGAAGTGATTAAATAATTTTTGCATCCATAGCCGGAATCACCAATGAGCAGCATATTGTTGAATTCGTTCTGCTCAAATCGAGCCTTAATTTGAGACAAATTAAAAATGGTTTGATCATATGATGATCCAACCAATTAAACGAAGAAACGCAAAAATATATTAATGACTTGATTTTAATATTGTAAATTTAGCAAACCACCTTGCAACAATGTATAAATTTACGATCAGCATCAGATATCGCTTGTGTATTAATGGAATAAAAATATCCTTTACGGTTGCGATAAAATTTTGCCTAATCACCTCCAGGAGATCTTATTGGTATATGAGTACCATCAATGCAGCCAATACAGCAAGGTATTCCTGCTTTATTTTAAGAATGTTACTGGGTTTTATTCGCTTCGTCGCCCGTAGACATTTTTATAAAATCTTTGGCTTTCCTGGCCATAGCTGTCGATACTTTATGGATTATATTATCCGCCGTACTCTGTCTTATTCCTATTAGAACCCCGCCCAAGTAACAATTGGATAGGCAAATTGTCCTAGACAGCAAAACCAGGGCTCTAACAACGTTGTGAAATCTGAAAAATTACACAAATTAGTTATAAATGGTAGATAGATATTTAATAACTTTTGAAAACGTTGTTGCAGTGAAAAAAATAGCTAATTAGCTTAAGCAGGTTTATAAGGCATTGTAGCAGCGAAATTGCATAAAGCAAAGAACCCGGGACAAAAGCAATTTTGCTATGTAGGTATAGAGGCATTGTAGAAGGGTTATTGTTATGCCGCAAAGAAAAAAAGTCGAGAGGAAAGCATTGTTGCTGCGCTAGTCAACCAAACAAGTACGACATCTATAATTATCTAGATTTGACATTTAGGATATACAATCAAATAAGGTGTCGTGTTTTTATTATACTTAGCGAATATAATGGCGAACAAAGATTTGGATACTTATTTTAGAACATTAAAAAAATATAAAACGAACACCACATTTTATAGAAAAGCAAAAGTCACAAACAACCAAATGAAAAAAGTAACTGGTATGTTGTATCTTGTTAATATTTCTTTGCCAGTGCAACATTAAACTTGCATTTTATTCTTAGCTACTATATCATTAAAGGCGTGCAATACAAAACCACTGAAATATACTATTTTTTCCGCTAATAGTAATATTAAAGTATCTGCTTTTACATCAAATGATTCGGTTCCTGTTAATGTGGCTTCAAGTGAACGTAAAACAACAACATCACCACATATGCGTAAGTTATTAATCGAAAGAAACCTTGTAATTAATTTAAATTTTTACTGTACTCTTGTAAATAATAAATAAATTTCCAGATCAAGTAGCAGATGACAATTTAACTGCTGCTGCAGTGCATCGCATTTTCTTTGAAGCACCTCAATGCACATTATCTCAATCACAAACTATGTCAGATTCTGAATGTTATAATAATAATGAAATTGAATCCGAATATTATTTAAATGACAGCGAGGACGATGAGGACGAAGAAGAAGATTTTGTGCAAAAAATAAAGAGATGGGCGATACAATTTAATATAGCACAAACTGCATTGAAAGAGCTTTTATCTATTTATAACTACTCTTTGAAAAATAAACAATTGCGAAAACTGCCAACTGATCCGCGCACCTTGCTAAGCACACCACAGAAAATTGATAATATCGTATCTTTGGATGGCGGATCTTATTGGCATCCAGGAGTGAAACATTGCTTAGAATTATATTTTAAATCCTTAGACCACCCATTGTCAATCAGTTTAAATATAAATATTGATGGAATCCCAATTTACAGAAGCTCAAAAATACAATTTTGGCCAATTCTTATTGCAGTACATGAAATTGATAATTTTGTTCCAATGGTGGTAGGCCTTTACTGCGGATATAGTAAGCCTGGTTCAGTTCAAAATTATTTGAAACCTCTTGTAGATGAACTACAACCACTTTTGGAAAACGGAATTATTATTAACAATAATAGGATCGATATTAAAATTCGTTGCTTTATTTGCGATGCACCGGCTCGAAGCATGCTTAAAGGTATAAGCTCATGACATCTTTTATATGAACGAAAATGAATACAACCGATAATTTTAATTTTTATTTGTTATAGGTACGGTTAATTTTAATGCTTACCATGGATGTCTGAAATGTCATGTGATTGGAGAATACGATAATACACAACGTAACATGAGCTTTCCACGAACAGATATGCTTCGAAGAACTGATTTCACCTTTCGCCATCAACTTGATAAGGATCATCATAAAATGGATTCTCCACTTCTCAGCCTTCCGATTGACATGGTTGATGACATCATCGTATGCGATATGCTTCATCAGCTGCATGTAGGGATTATGAAAAAATTGTTGCTCTGTTTTACTGGCCAAGAAAAGAAAATGGGATTTTATTCAAGATGGGATCACAGACGCATTAAACAGGTATCAGAATATTTGGTTAAGTGTACCATGCCAAGCGATATAAACCGAGCGGTTAGACCACTTGACTGCCTTGCATTTTGGAAAGCCACAGAATTTCGGACCTTCTTACATTACATTGGTCCGGTAGTACTGCGTGATTTTCTACCATACGATGCATATCAACATTTTCTTGCGTTTTTCTGTGCGGTAACCATTTGCTCTAGCCACAAATATATACCTTTCATTGATGCAGCTGACGTTTTATTAAAAAATTTTATTGAAGTATATATTAATATATATGGATATCATACAATTGGAACAAACGTACATAACTTATGCCATTTAACGGAAGAAGTGAGGAGATTTGGACCATTACCCAGCTTCAGCACGTATCCGTTTGAGAATAAGTTATTCCAAATAAAACGAATGCTGCGAACTGGCACAAAACCTTTGGTACAAGTTGCCAAACGTTTAGCGGAATACAATAGCCTTGGGAGTTATAAACCAAATCAAACTGTGGAATATCCGTTAGTTTATTATAGGACTCATTCATCATCTGATTTAATTCCAACGGGTACAATATTCTATAAAAAGATTGAAGTGAACAAATCAATTTCTTTATGCAATAATGATAAAAATAAATGGTTTTTATCAGCTGATGGTCAAATTGTTGCTATGAAATATGCGGTATGTTTTGGCAATAAAAAATACGTGATTGGTAATTCATTACAATCAAAACGTGATTTTTTTAAACAGCCAATGTTGTCCTCAAGTCTAGACATTTATATATCAAATGGTGAAACTAATAAAGATGCCATATACTCCGTCGATCAGATCACCGCAAAATTTGTATGTATGTGTTACAAAACGGAATTTGTTTTTATTCCATTACTTCATACACTATAATAATTTTAAATACTAATATTATTATCTCAAAAAATATTTTATTAAAAAATTCAAAAATATATAATTGTTTTAACTTATAAACTATGAGTATAACATTTCATTCGAGTTTCACTTTTAGGTATATGTATATATATTTGGTTTAATTCAGAGGTGAGAATAATGACAATTTTTTAATTTTATTATAGAATTATATGGTCTGAAGTTTCAGTGGTAGTGTTCTGAGTAGCATTAGCTAAAGCATCGGTAACTGGAACAGGTGCTTTAACCGTTCTGCGACGCTTTTTTATAGGTTCATCTTTTTGCTGCAAATTTAACAAACGCGATGTTGCATTACGCAAAATTTTTTCTTTAAAAAAGTCCTTCGTGTCGGTCTTTGAGTAACGGGAATCAGCCAATTTAATTATATCGTAAAAAGCATCTAAAAACGTCGTAGCGGACGAGAAGGAATTCTTAGATGCTTGATTTTTAGACGAGCCAGTCCAACTACATTCCGTCATGAACTGACGAGTAAACAATTGGTCCACTAGCCCGTAAGCAATTTTATCACCTTTTCTATCACCACTGGTTCCCCCGTATGTTGCCATCTCTGTAACAAACTTATGGTAGTTTTCTTTATTCCGCAGCATCGTTTCAAATTCACCAAATGCAAATTGATTATTTATTGGCAACAGCGAGGAAAAACAGGAAGTATCGCCGATTGGTTCGATTAGTTGTGATGTCCTCTGGTTGGTTTGCTGTATCATTATTGCCCCCATATTTGCAACGGCTTCGATAAGTTTATTGATTTTTTTATCAATGTTTGCAATTGATAAAATTACTCCTCCAATGTCGTTCTCCATTTTATCAAGGCGGCCTGAAATAAAAGGAAGTTGGAGTAAAATATTCTATTGATATAAAAAACCAATGTTGTTATATGTGTACATGTTATTTCCGGCATTTCAATGACAATGTTATTTTGGCTTTCAGTTCGATCTTCAGTTTCGGACAATTGTACGTTTAATTCTTCTTCAATGTTATGATCGGGTTCTAGTGTATGTAGAGGGATGGTATTTTGCACATGAGTGTTACCAACTGGCTGTAACGGAACAGTGAGATTTGATGGTCTATCCATTGTTTTTTTGCGACTTTCGATTATATCTTGTACCATTGGGATACTTGATATATCTAAATAAAAAATTCATTAAAAAATTATAAATTTCTTTAATATTAAAATTTACTTCGAGCTGCATTTTTTTTCCGAAATTTCTTTTCGTCCCAGCGGCCCTCTTCGGAAGTAGCTCCTTCTTCTAACCGGTGCATACCCTGTACTGCCAGCTGATATTCGGAATATTTGGCGAGCAAGCGTGCCGGTTCTGAACACCATGAATTATTGGGTTTTTTGTCCTGCAACCCTTGATATTTAAGGAATTCTTTGGTGTCCGATGGATAATGAATAATACCATTATCTTGCTCTCCTTCAAACCAGCATGCCGGACACACAAACAATTCCTTTTTGCCTATTGTTTCGAGAACACAGAAAACCTAAAAATCATAACAAAACTATATAGTATTCCTATAATGTATAAAATGTGATTTCATAGTAAATACTTACCATTATCAAAGATTTAATTAAATCAAGTACAAACTCAGTAATCAAAGATTTTATTAAAATGTACTGAGCTTGTAATTATTTCGTCAATCTGAAAATACCTTCGAATAAAAACTTTCAGAAATACAGTTGTATTGCACAGTGGTATGTCAAATTTATAAAATAAAAACTGCTTATATCAAAGCAAAATTACTTACCAAACAGCGAAACTGCTTAACACGCAGTGAAATTTGTATCAGTAAACAAAATATGGATGAAAAAAAGCGAAATTGCTTATCTCAAAGCAAAATTACTTACCAAACAGCGAAACTGCTTAGCACACAGCGAAATATATATGAGTAAACTAACTGTGGTAAGAGGGAAACTGCTTAACTCAAAACAAAATGGTTTTGCATAAAGCAAAATTACTTACCATACAGCAAAACTACGGTTAAAAAAGGAAAACTCCTTAACTCAATGCAAACTGGTTTAACACACAGCGAATTCTATAACTGTAAATGTTGTTAACCCTCCAGTAGCTACAGTTGTTTCTAAATGTTAATGAAATTTTGACAGCCTACGCGCAAAAATAAAATGTAAATAAATATGGCCAAAAATAGAGACGAAATTTGAATGTTTAAGGTTATTTATATATATTATGTATTGTATTTCTCACTATTTTAATGGAACTGTACTACAATTTTTTTAATGTAAAACGACAAACAAATTGTTATCTTTTTTCGAAGGATCAGATCGCACTCTGTTTCACTTCTTATATTGTATCAAATAACTCTGAATGAAAAGTTCTTCATTATGCATTTTTGTTTAAATTGTAAAGACCAATAAAATTTAAACTTAACTGCAAAATGCTGTGTGCCAGTTGTTTAATTAAAATTGTGAATTCCAAATTTAATGTAAGTTTAAAAATTAACTGAAAATGTTATAATAATTTTTTATTATTGTTATTATTAATTGTTAAATCATAATCCTAATTATTAAATCACATAATTTGTCACATTTCCGTATTCGGTATTAGTAACTGCTATGACAATTTTAGACCTAATTTTCAATTTTCCCACTTTGAAATTTCTCTTTACAGTCATAAAAATGGCTGATATAGGGTTAAGGTAAATAATTATTCTAAGCAAAGTCCGGCAGCGATAAATTGCTTTGCACAAAGCGAATGCTTTATGGTTACTGATTTCCTCATCTAAAAGCTGATTAGTTATTTAAAATGTTTACTATATTTGGGCAACTTTTTCGTAAATCCTTAATACACTTTAGCTGTAATAATATTAAATTTACCATAAATAATTTAAATCGTTATCTAAAAAGTTATTTAGTTCTTACATATAGTAAGCCATCTTTTAATTTTGTATTTCTGTGCATAAAAATGGCTGCATCATTTATCTAGTTGAAAAAATTTCACAAAACCCATTTTATCACATGAAAATATTGGAAAAAACACCAATTTCATGCTTTTGGTTAGTTACCAGATGTTTTTTAAAAGATTTTGACTTTTTTTCAGCAAAAATAAATTTTTCTAAATAATTTTGGATTTTAATTTTATTTTTAATATCAAATATTTTTAGATCGCGTTTTACTTTACTGAACTACTTTTACAAACTGGTCGATGAAACTTGTTTCCCACATATTTTTACGATAGGAAATCGTAAGAATAATCATATTATCGTTGTCAATATTTCATAAAATTTTAGTGACATTTATTATTGAAGTATGAATATAGAAAAGATAAATAAAATGACAATTATAAAAAAATGATTTTTGCTATAATTTTTACACAAATTATTATTATAACAATAATGTTCAAAATAATAGCTCATTAGTTATTTCTGACTTTTTTTGCTAATTTGAAACTAATTCCTTTAACTAACTATGTTGCTTTCTAACCAGAGAAATGGCATATAAAACATGTTTGCTGCTCCGGCATTACTTTTTCTTATGTAACTATTTTGCGTTAAGTACAGGAAAATTTCTAATATAACCTTTTTGCTATTTGGGAACCTAAGTCATTAAATTAATCAAAATGATGTCTTGAAAGTAATTTAGCATTTATAACGAGTTTACTGTTTGACGTTGGTATAACATATCGGCAGGCAAATGACGATTACCATTTTTGCTGGCATTACGTTGACAAACCAACAAATTCATGTTTTTTGTTATTATTTTAAGAAGTTATTATAACTAAATTGCTGTAAATTTTAGATGGTACAACGTTTCGACAACTCCAAATTGTTACTTGGGCGATCACCACTTCAAATGACCCCGTAGCAAAATACCTCAAACAAACTAAAATTTATTGTATTGTGGTTAACGGATACTCGCGAAAGTCAAGTGGTTCAATGCCATTTTATAAAATATGTTCCAAACAATGAACCCCTTCTTTTGAAAATCGGAATCGCATCCTAAATTCTTCAGCACTATAATAATCCATATCAAGTCTTTCATGGAATATATTTGGTCGTTTCATTCGTCGACTTACTAAAATCTCAATAATCTGAATCATTAGACTCTGAGTCTGTCCGAGATTTTCCACATCTGTTAAAAACTGATTATTCACAACTGAAATAAATTTTCACACGACTGTTTGACATAACGTTTGATGTTTTTTATTTCCGAATTTTCGAAAATAATGTAGCCACTGTTTTAGCCATCGTTATCGAGGTATATAAATCTGTGGATACGTTTTTAATCCAGGCTTCAATCAGTGGATTTATCTACGATTTAAAATTCGAAAGCGAGGATAAATCCGCCGAATTTTATCTATCCACGTTTAAAAATACGGGCCTTAAAGTATAAATTAGTCGGATTAAAGCTTTGTGGTTTTGAAGTGGTCAAAATCATACCTTTTGAACATTTTCCTAAACTTCCGAGTTATAACTAAACAGCTACAACAACAACTATAAATTTCAGAGTACATATTGTTAAAACTGCGAATTAACGAATAAATTTCAAATTACGCATAAAAAATCATAAAATTTTATTTATATCACAAGCAACTACAAAATTTTTATCATACGTTTGAAGCACTTAGGTTTGCGAATTTTGGGTATTCTATAGAGAATTATCGTATATCGAGTTCCTTGATATTTTCGATCACTAAAAACCGCAGCACTCAATCTTCGACAGTTGAAACACAACTTCTTTACGCCATCTTTTTTCTTCGTAAGTACAGTGGTAGCTCTAACAGCGCTAACTGCTTGAGCAATGAGTAAATTGAAGCATCACGCATTAACACGAGATTAATTTATAAACCACTTTATAAACCACTAACTACTTTGCCTACCGAATATAAGTCAGCCAATCAACACTTCAATACTTTGAATACGGTTTGGAAAGAATCATTATCAATGACAATGTTCACCAATATTTCAACAAACGCAAAGGCTCACTTACGCAACCAAGTACTAAAAGACTTGCTCTCTAGTTATTCTGCTTCTAAGCGAGACGAAAGTTCTAAAGGAACTGATCTCCCGTGCATTCCAGAGTCATTAAATCGAACTATCTTCGAAACTGCATAATATTTTACAGCCCGCTGCTAGATCAGTAAACTACATTTCTTTATTCGGTGTACCAGTCAACGTAACGACCAACCAAAGCACTAAGCTATTTACTGAGCAAGCAATCACGGTTGATCGCTTGAACGCTTCCATCGCTAACTCAAAAAAGCTTTCTAAGTTCGTGGAAATACCGTCAATACCGTAAGTGATTCATATCTTCACATTGGGAATTAGCGCAACAGTGAAAGATGACCTAAAATGGGGAATTATTTGTGCAACATTTTCTTAAACCTCAAGCTACCACTGACAAAGTGATAGATTAACCGCGCTCCACTAAGAAGAAATACATTTAAACAGACACGCGCAAAACAAATCAAAACGGAATACACATTGGCCGCACACCGACGTATGAAGGCCCAAACAAAGTGATATACCGCCTTCGTAAAGGGGAGGGGGGTGATTGGGAATATTGAGAATATTGAGTTCACCTGATCAAATGTCGATCAAATATCATCGTGTCAAGTCAACTTCTAATACAACCTCCTCCAGAAATTAACTGAAGTTTAGAACTGCAAGGTAAAAAAAATTAAAGCCACAACTACCCAAAGCAGCAAAGAAACGCTTGGTGCTTTAAGAAATAATTGGGTCTTTATGTGGATGACGCCTTGGCACAGTGCCAGATAAAATGATGGACAGGACTGTACAAATTAAAGATAAACGGAGCTACGCAGGTGAGTTAAAGACCCACATAACCAGGATAACGGAAGCATCAGGCTCAAGTAATAAGGAGCGGAACTAAACACCAAAAACAGCATCTTTACAGTGACAGGTTGAATGCTATCAGGTTGGCAACCGCCGACAAAAATTTGCCAAGATAAAAGACTTACTAGTAGTTTAAGACCACATCATGGATGAAGTAGCGAAGTTTCCCATAGACTGCGTAAGCCAAAGTTTTCTGGGTTACGGAATATGAGAAATGGTTGGTTTACCGTTAACTATGTGTATGAAGATTCAGAAACATGGCCCATCACGACGGATTCGACGTCAAAATATATGGGACCTTACTAACTTAAAAATTTGTAGGGGAAGGCGAAATCCTGCGCTCATTAATTTTCTTATTTTGCCATACGCACTGCGAAAATAAGACGACTAAGAATCCGTCGCCGAATATACGGGAATATTTGAAAGTTTGATACTGCCGGTTAAAACCTAGAGCAAACTGACAGGAAACCAACCAATCGTAAATGTGTGTCCGGTATCACCGAAAATCAAACCCGGAAACCTAGAATATTAGAGCCAGCGCTCTACTTACCGAAGGTGATCGAGGGTGACTATAGTACTTATACAAGAGCCTTGAACCAAAATTAAAAGGATTCTTGGTATTACAACAAATTTATTTTCAGAAATATAACCTCAAGCTCTTTAGTGCACTTTAAAATATGTTACAGTCATATTTCTTGGATACAAAGCGATCCCCTTCCTGTAATCGTTTACAGACCTATTATTTATAAAGCTTATCATTGGGTGCTACACGAAATAACAACGCAGAGCTTATGGAAGTACTTACGTCAACTTAAAAGATAAAACATTTTTGGATACTGTTCATCAAAGAACATCCTGGTAAATAAATCCTCTGACTACTTGTACAATAGTTTTATAATCAAAGTACCCTAAAGAGTACGAACATTGTTAAAACCCGCATGAAGTGGCAAGACTATACCGACATATACCCAAACAATTTAACCGATATTCAAACCGACAATAATTCAATTTAAGATCTTAATAGCACCGCAAATAACCTTACAAATTCTAGCCATGTCTACCATACAAGTTCTCGACACGCGTCAAGGGCGCTAGCAATGTTACTTGCAAACGTCCTACCAGGATTCTCTCACTAGGTGCAAGACAGCGCGAAGGAATCAAAAAATAAACAGCTAGAGAGGTTTTTCCAAACATTCCGCCGGCACAAGGTACCCTCCTTAGAACATAAAACCCACTGGGATCAGTCAAGAAGATAAATTGTGAACCGACTATCTATAAAGAGGATATCAGTAGAGAACTAGTAAAAGGCCACTTCTTCGACAGTATAATTGGGCAATTAGGAAGTTGGTGCACGTATTAATTATTTATTTTTTAATCGAAAGCCTGCAAATCCTAATCCAATACAATAAACCAAGTTTTTTTACTCCGGCCCACATGCGTATTAGATTAGAAAATTAATCGGGACAGCTAAACATTGGTATACAAGACGCTTTTAACAACACCAATTTCGAAAAAATTCAAGCACAAGCTGAATCAAGGGGTCTTGACTCCTCGATCCTACCATGAAGAAACCATTATTATCGCAGCGACCAGATGAGTGCATAGTTGTGATGGATCAAAAAAAAAAATTAAGGGGTAAAGATGTTGTGGCAACACCCTAAGTTCTTTTACCACGAATGTACCATAAATAGACCTCGAATACCCCACGTTTCATTTCTAAAGAGCAAAATTAACCAACCAGTTGTTCGAGAAAAACTATTTTGTGTAATCAAAAATCAAGAGCCCCTGTTTAAAATTTAGAAAGCTCCTTCGGAGTCTGTCACTTTCGGCACATAGATGTTCACCTCATTTAGCAAGATTATCCCAATTTAAAGAGAATGCTTAAATATGAAGTTTCATTCCGAATAATCCGCCGAATAGAGTAAAGATGCCGAACGTCATTTCCGGTCAAATTGAAAAAAATATTTGAACTTATTTTGTTTCCAATTTAATTTGCAATTTTTCAAAATACTTGCAAGGAATGAAAAAGCTCCTGGGGAAGTTGCCACTTCCGGTAGTATTGGGATTTCGGCCAAAAATCACCGCGACCTCCAAATTTGTGAAAAAAGCTTAAGTAAGAAATTGTAACCCAACCAATCAATCCTTCTGGGCTGTACCGAGGCCTAATTCGGAAAAATTTCGGAAAACCAATGGGCACCGATTTTGTTGTAAGTTTAAGTTAGAATCGTTTAAATTTTGGAAAAAAATGAAACGCTCGTATGGAGTATGGAAACTACTACTTCCGTCGAACCAATTTCAGCCAAAAACCCGTGGGATCTCCCAAAATATGAAAAGGCTTAAGTATGGAATATAGAGAGAACATAGACATTTAGATCGTACGGCACCACATACAGAAACACGCACTCACACACGCCCTCGCGTAGTTATTTGTTCTTTCAACGATCACGTCATTGGGTGAGAAATTTGGACAGGCCCGGATAGGTGGAATATAAAATACAACCACCGGCCAAAAATTAATAAGGAAAAGAATCCCGAAGTGAGCACACTGGCTCCCTATCGTCGACAACAAACAACCTCAATGCTGCAACAGTGATGCTCTTAGCTGCTGTGGTGGATATTACTACAAGCACTGTAGGCAGAAATAGTGATACTATAGATCTGCATGTAAGGAATATCAAAAAGCTCAGGACGCCACCAAGCAAACTAGCCCTTATAACGTCACAGTAATTCTTCTCAAATTCATTAATGAATATGGGAAATTACACCTACGGACCGGTTCGGAAAGCATATTATGACCCTTCCGACTTCATCAAGAACAAGTCGAACATTCACCACGAGATCAGAAGGTGTCCAACCCTTAAGCGAGCCACCTATCAACAAGAAAAACTAGCACGAGAGGTAACTAAAACACCAGTTGAACAGGAACGAAAGCCACCAGAAAACGTAGTGCACCTACACGCTCTGAAAAGTAAGAGGAAAAGAACACCAACGTCAGGCGAAAACCAACCCAAGAAGTGAAGGATGATTGAAGCGGAACATGAACCCCAACAAAGGTCTGAAAATCCCTATCAGATATAAGTGGATCGCAACGGAGATGTCGGGAAAGCTACAAATTGGACCGTGGTGAAAAGCAAAACTAGAAGGCGACGGGAGAGACCTTCTTGTCATGCATTGGAGACTACAAGTCTGGCAACCGTACATATGCGGAGACTTAAAAACTGTTGAAAAGTAATCCGGACCCTAAAGACCTTGGGGGTAATGTAAGCCGCATCCGCAAGACGGATAAGGACAGTCTTCTCTGAAGCTAGGAAGAAAATACACGGAAATACACAATATTGCAGAACTCTTTGGTAGAATTTAGGTAATGAACCCAGGTAAAAACTGTAAATGAAGTAGATCATCATCTCGATTAAAGACATAGACGAGATACACAGGTGGAGGTTTTTCAGTTGGCGGTAGCAAAATTTAATGACGAGAATGTTCTCCAAATCAGTATAGTCAAGTCATTTTAGAAAGCATGCGAGAAGGATATGCGGCACAAGTAAAATTCGTATTGGATGGGTGATTTGCCGGGTCCGAGAAACGACAAGTCCACTTAGTCTGCAAGTCCGTATTCTTTACCACTATCGATCGCTCCAAACCCTATTTTAATTACGGTAAGTAGTGTTATATATCAAAGGACTGCACTAACCAAGCAGATTGCTTTATAATAAAAGAGGTATCAATACGGATAGGAACCATGTGGCTTGAGTTGCACCGAGAGCTCTGCTGGTTGCCAAGAATAAATTAAATGTTTCCAATTAAACTTATGCCATTGCGAGGCTACGCAATACCTTTTATCAGTCTGTGCGAGTGTAACGGAATTTTATTCAGTTCCGTTATCAACCCAAACATCAAATTTTAACATACGGCATAACCTTCGAGGTGATACCTCAAATTCTACCAAAAGAAATTACCATGCCGTATTTCGCATTGTTATTGGTTGCTTATGTTACTCAGATTACTGTATATATCCATGCAGTAGGTGAATAAACGTAAACCATAATAATATATAATGCAACATTATCAATTTATTTTTGCATCGATATGTCTTGAGGTAAATGGCTTGAAAAAAAACTTTGCTATTGAAAATACCTACAATTGCACCTTTCGATCGATTGATTTTTTGTTGATGTAAATAAATTTTTGCGCGTGCATTGAGTAAGCGAAAATCAATGTCACGTTGTTGTACGTTTTTGCGTTCGTACATTTTGATGAATGTACAATAATTTGTTTTCAATTTTTGGTATAAAATGTACAACGGAAAGAAAGAGGAAGGAGTTGCGTGCTAGACAGTCAGCCGTGCAGCTGTGTTTAGAAGAGGTAGGGGAGTTGCGTGCTAGACAGTCAGCCGTGCAGCTGTGTTTAGAAGAGGTAGAAAGTTCAGTTTCTTTTTGGGTAATTTCCTGATATCTAAAATAAAATGCGTTTGTTAACATGTGTAAAATTTAGTGAAATACAATAATAATTTTAAAAAAAAAAGTATAAATTAATCTGAAATAAATTTAATTAAGAAAATTGGATGTGTTTATTATCTCGTGATACTATACAGTGTTCATTAAGTTACATAAATAAATTGATGTAATCGGGGAATAAATCAAATCAAGTGCCAATAAATGTGAAATATCCAAAAAATTCGTTTTGTGGGAGTGTTGCAAGTTTGATTTATTTTTGACACCAAAGAAAATTTTTGTTCATTAATTTAAAAATTTAAAATAAACGTTAGTGAAATACATACATTGAAAGACTGATCCGGGAGGTAAATTAAAAGTGCGAGTTTTTAGTCTAGTGCTTTGCAGACTAAATTTTCTTTTTTTTTGGTAAGTATGATTTTAGTGCAGTAGAGATACTAACCATTCTAATCGTGGCGAGGTTCCTTAGTTGCTTCTAGCAAAGCTGAGTCTTGCTAGAAGCGAGGGCATCGAAAGTAACCCTGCCCATAGGCGGGACACCCTCTTTCTGCTGAGGACCTCCTCCACGCCATTAAACCACTAATCGTTAAGCTTCTCTATTAATATTTTTTTTTTGGTGTGTATTTCTTAGGGTAATTATGTTACCCTAAGAAACCAGAATTAACAACCGTGGGTAAAACATCCGCTTGAGATATGTAGGACCCGCCAGTTTTGGGTCTGAGGACCCCACTTTTCATTTTTTTTTCAACCTTTAGATGGTAAATTTTAGGCCATCTTTCTCTTTCTCTTTTGTTATTGTGCGGTAATCTAGGTCCCGCATTTCGTCTAACCCCAAAAACCCACGACCACATCCCCTACAAGACTGAGCTGCGGGAATCAAAGCCGCACATGGGGTTAGTGCATGAAATGGGGACAAATTTCTTTAGCGTTAGGGTATACGGTCGTAAGACGGTGAACTTTTAGCGTTACAGTGGCGCCCAAAAGGGGCCATAATTCGGCCCAAAAATTCTGGTAACAAATACCACAATAAGTCTAAGAAATTCAATTGAGGATCCCCTCACACTCTCGTCTAAATTAATATTCGACATTACTTTTTGGATAATGTTCAAAAATTGTTAAATACTTCTAAATAAAATTTAAATCGGTTTAAAAAACAGTGTGCTTGGTTTTTATCATTGTTAGATGTAAATTTCTATCGATACGAGTATGGCAGCGGCAAGCCTGACCTAATACGTGGTGGGTCATACGCGTACCGACAGAGATTGATGATAGTTGAGTTTCTATGCTAGATCCCCGAATGGATGGTTTATCCGTGGCATGTCCCAACCCGCACTCCGGGGGATAAACCAACATTCGTGGTAGTTATAGGAGTTTAAGAATTCATCTAATGTGGTGGGAAGGCTGGAGCATGCGTTGATAACCGAACTCAAACAATAATCCAGTTGTACGGTTTTCTGTACCGTGTACAACAACCAGTGGTGCAACGGATGTTAGTAAGGGTGAAAAGGGTTTTTCCTTGAAACAATGTGCATCATCTCTTTCCTTGCCGAGTGATAAGACCGGGGGTATTAAGAGCTGCACATTTCTCAGATACTAAAACTACTTTTCCGCATCCTAAAGTAAGTTGCACGACTGTCACTAAATTTTCCTACGGTTTGATTCCACAATGGTTATAAGAAATTATTACGAGTTGTGGCAAATTTTATTATTCAAAATATGGATTTCCAACAAGCAGTGTATAGTTAGGTTATTGCGCAAATTCCACTTTGTCGTTTCATTTAAAATTTATCATCCTCCGGGATGGGGTTGCCAGTCCTCCCATTGCTAGTTGTAGGCGCGTTCAGGGTATAATGTGTTTAGCTGTCCAATCCGGTTTTCTATCAGTGAACGGATATTGATGAGGTTTCGGACATAAGCTAAACACTATTATACCACACACTGTTGAAATCCTTGGTGATAACCGGCGTGTTATCATCCCCAATAGACAGCAATAGCAGCTGTTGTTAGAGGCCTGCAAAGGTCTCATCAACATCAGTTGACTTACATGGTAACGTTTTTGTCACCCATGTAGGTGAGCTCCTCTGCTGAGTTCAGGGTAAGACTGCCAGCTGCAGAAAAGGGGACAACAAACCTGCCATGGTCTATTGGGTACCATAAATGTCATCTGTTTCCAAGTTCACCATAGCAGCGAGGATCACCTTGTATGTCAGGTTAAGACTACCGCTGCATCAAAGGGAACAAGGAAATAATTTCATCAAAATTTCAATTTCAATGCCTTTATCTTATCCTTATTTTTATCCAAGTTGGCGGAATCTATTCATTGAAGGGGGATATTACCCATGGTTGTTATTGATTTCATTTGAATTTTAAATTAATGTTTTTGATCAGTTTAGTTTAGTTTAGTTTTCTTTAGTGGAAGGTTTTGTTTTGAAAAATGAAGGTAGAACATCTAGACAGTGACGAGTTCTTAATCGAATGTGAATGTCGAAAGATCCCCGTCGTGTCTTACCATAAAGCGGCTCTCGCTTTGAAAAGAGAATTGGTGGAAGAACAGGTGAACCTTAAGGGGAATAATCTTGTTGTACATGAAACTGCAGTCAGATCTCCTAAACAAGAAATAGTGACATGTTTTCACAAGCTGGAAGGTGTCAAACGTTTGTTCCGCCAAATAACGAATGGAGTTATTACGGCGGATGAGCAATTGCCAGTGGTGTCAACAAAGTTGCTACACATTCAAGGTAGATTAGATCGTATCCGGCTTACACTCCCTTTACAAGAGATAATCAATGAGATGATCTTGGCTGTAAGGGATCTGTGGGAATTACTAGCATTTATAAAAGTAACCGATAAGTTACAAGTAGCTGCAAGACGCTTATATTATTTGAAAATCATCTCAGATGAATCTAGGGCGAAATTAGATCTGGAGAAAATTGCACATAGCCAAAACTCATTACACTCGAACCCTTCGCGAAGGAATTATTTTAAAGATGAACGAACACGTAAGCAAAATGCACGGATAGTTCAAAAATTAGATCAAAACCAACGTGTGTGCAAAAATTTGAGGGCAGAGGCATTTTACGAACAACCGTCTATGCGCAAGACGGAAGTGGACGTTGAATCGTCGTCAGCCGAAAGAATTGGTCGATTAACTCAACATAAAGTAAGTAGAGAATCATCACCTAAAGCAGCACAAATAACATGTTCATCGGCAATAGAACAATGTACATCACGCACTTCCAAAAATGAAACCGTAGCTAACTTTGAAGGGGAATTTTCCAAAAGGTTTTCTTTGGAATATTTTAAAGATAAAAAGAACGGTCGAGTTAGAGATAAAAGGTTAATAATCAGAGGTAAATGTAAACTACAGATAGGAAATACCATCAAATCGATCGAAATCATTTCAAGTCCACCAGCTAAGGTAATTAAATTATCGACGACTTTCCTTTCTGATTTAATCAAGGTTACTTCGTCAATGACTTACCATTTTTACATAAATCCTTTGAATTTAGTACTAACAACAAAATATCTTAGATGTTTACCACCAAACATTCTAATGTTAGAATCAAGGCCAGGTGCAATTAAAGTGGGTTCAATTTCCACAACCAAGGACCGTCAATTAATTTGGCAAAAATTTAATAAATCTAATTCACATTCCTACAACAAACATAGTGATAAAGAAGTGTTCCCGGTAGTTCAAGCTGATTCGTTAAGAAGCAGGGCTAATTTTAGAGTAATGAAAAACATCCAAAAAAGGTTAAAGTTAATGGCCAATAACGTTATAACCGCCGCAGTATTACAATCGACTCCGAACTTTCGAAATCGGAAGTGGCATTGTGAGACTGAGCACGGCATTAGGGCGTTATTGGACTATGTGAAACTTACGTCCGTTTACGAAGTGTATTACAACTGGAAATCGCTAGTGAAAACTTTATATCGAAATTGGAAGCGCCGCCGTAGAAAACAGACGCATACGCCATCCACTTTCCCATTAGACCATCTATGTATAATTGGGCATTTACATAGGTGATGTAACGGTAAAGTGAAGATCGGTATTCCCCGCGCGGTTAGAGGATACCGGTATTAGTTTAAGAGAATTGAGTTAAATGAGAGAATGAGGCTGACTCAATTTAGTTACTACAGTTGTTCTTCTGTGGAAGTAAAATTGATTTGGCGCCCTCCTCTCATGATAGTTAGAGTAGTAGCTAAGTTAATATATTTTACACAAATTTTATATAAATCGATATAAACTAACTTAAGATTAAGGAAAGGATGAGGTTGACCCAATCACATTCCATGCACATGGTTCAGCAAAGTGGGATTGGGTTAGCGCCATTCATCAGCACAACGGTCTTATGCTTGTTGTCTCATTTCTAGAAATGGGTTTCTTCAACTGGTGTTTGAGGCTAACGACGATACTGGTGGCAGCAGCGAGTCTGAGCAATCAGGGTTTGCAGTTCCAAGAGTTTCAGACTGAGCCGGGTATATACTTTGCTGAGGAAGGTAGGGCCAAACTGTCCACCAAAATTTGTACCATAGTGGGGTACTATAACTTATCAAGCTACTGGAGGGAGTGGGAGCACATGAGGCTAACACAAGAACATCTCCGAGCGACATGTGCAGAAAACGCCAATGCGACCGGGTACGTTAGACATTGCGAGGCGTTGTTAAGTCCGATAGCTTACTTGATGGACCAAATCGAGGATAGTAATAGGCTTCTCCAAGCACGCCACGGACAGAAAAAGAGGGCTCCATTGGATTTCCTCGGAGATTTAGCAGGGGACATAATCGGAGTGTTGGGCCAACGGGATGCTCAGAGGTATCAGGAGCAAATCAAACACCTGAATACCGGTGTACTAAAAACACAAACCATGCTCCAACAGCAAATGCATGTATTAGATTTGACCGGAAACATTATCCGTAAGGAGCATGAGGCAATGGAAAAGCATTATCGGGTAATCCAGGAGGAAATCGAGTCTGTGATGGTGCATGAAGAGTATATGGACGTGTTATTCCAGATATCTGCGGCCATTTGGATGTATAAGGATGTCCAAGGAGACCCGATAGATATACTCTCGGATGTACATCATGGGAGAGCAAGTGTGCGATTGTTACCTCCTTCGCAGTTTGCAAAACAACTATGGGAGATAAGTAAGCAGATCCCCACGAACCTGCAAGTTCCCAGTTCAAGAGCACACTGGATCACGGTAATTTGCCAAGCAGGAGGACCAACGTACAAGATTGAAAGTCAAGAAGAGCATTGTGAAATGGCGTTGCTGTCACATGCCAATGAGCAACCGAGCCGATGCCCCATACGAACAGCACTACCTTCGATTTACATTCACCCATTAAAGGATAACCGGTGGATCATGGTACTACCCCGCGAAGTAGTCTTTGATCTGGAATGCCAGCAACAATCTCAGGCAGTGGCTATGAACGGGAGCGGAATTCTATCACTAGACCCTGGCTGTAGTTTGAGGGGGGCCTCGGTGGTCATTAAGGCCACGACTACTTACAAAACAGTAATCCGTGCTGATGTTGTTCCAAGATTCAACCTCACGCAGAAAACAGAGAGGCGTACATTAACATTCCCCGCCAATGCGTTAGAGGTCGAGGTGTCCGAACTACAGCAAACCATCCAAGAACTAAAAAGAGAGGAACCGTGGTCCCAAGTCAATTGGCATCACATTGGGAACTATACGGGCACTGGGGCAGCTTTGGTACTAACCTTAATTCTGTTACTCTTGGGATGCAAACTCTGGAATAGACCGTGGAGACAACGGGGACCAATAAGGCAACGGCCAACACCACGGGAAGGCGGAAACCAGGCTGAGGGGGCGCAGGGAAACCTGATCTGATAACAAGGATAGGACGTAGGGTTAGACATTTAATGCTTATTGGTAGTAATAATTAGTAGCCCATAGTTATAATTTAGATATTTAGATATAGGTTAGGTGTTTAATTTAGACAGCCCGGCACTGAGACTAGCTCAGGGTGTGGGAGTTCCCCACGTGGGATGTAAGGAAACTGAATTTCTACTCCTGTCCTCCTTTCATTAGGGCATGAGATCCCTTTTCATCTCAGGGTTTGGGTTTTCCCCACGCTGTAACGGAATTTTATTCAGTTCCGTTATCAACCCAAACATCAAATTTTAACATACGGCATAACCTTCGAGGTGATACCTCAAATTCTACCAAAAGAAATTACCATGCCGTATTTCGCATTGTTATTGGTTGCTTATGTTACTCAGATTACTGTATATATCCATGCAGTAGGTGAATAAACGTAAACCATAATAATATATAATGCAACATTATCAATTTATTTTTGCATCGATATGTCTTGAGGTAAATGGCTTGAAAAAAAACTTTGCTATTGAAAATACCTACAATTGCACCTTTCGATCGATTGATTTTTTGTTGATGTAAATAAATTTTTGCGCGTGCATTGAGTAAGCGAAAATCAATGTCACGTTGTTGTACGTTTTTGCGTTCGTACATTTTGATGAATGTACAATAATTTGTTTTCAATTTTTGGTATAAAATGTACAACGGAAAGAAAGAGGAAGGAGTTGCGTGCTAGACAGTCAGCCGTGCAGCTGTGTTTAGAAGAGGTAGGGGAGTTGCGTGCTAGACAGTCAGCCGTGCAGCTGTGTTTAGAAGAGGTAGAAAGTTCAGTTTCTTTTTGGGTAATTTCCTGATATCTAAAATAAAATGCGTTTGTTAACATGTGTAAAATTTAGTGAAATACAATAATAATTTTAAAAAAAAAAGTATAAATTAATCTGAAATAAATTTAATTAAGAAAATTGGATGTGTTTATTATCTCGTGATACTATACAGTGTTCATTAAGTTACATAAATAAATTGATGTAATCGGGGAATAAATCAAATCAAGTGCCAATAAATGTGAAATATCCAAAAAATTCGTTTTGTGGGAGTGTTGCAAGTTTGATTTATTTTTGACACCAAAGAAAATTTTTGTTCATTAATTTAAAAATTTAAAATAAACGTTAGTGAAATACATACATTGAAAGACTGATCCGGGAGGTAAATTAAAAGTGCGAGTTTTTAGTCTAGTGCTTTGCAGACTAAATTTTCTTTTTTTTGGTAAGTATGATTTTAGTGCAGTAGAGATACTAACCATTCTAATCGTGGCGAGGTTCCTTAGTTGCTTCTAGCAAAGCTGAGTCTTGCTAGAAGCGAGGGCATCGAAAGTAACCCTGCCCATAGGCGGGACACCCTCTTTCTGCTGAGGACCTCCTCCACGCCATTAAACCACTAATCGTTAAGCTTCTCTATTAATATTTTTTTTTTGGTGTGTATTTCTTAGGGTAATTATGTTACCCTAAGAAACCAGAATTAACAACCGTGGGTAAAACATCCGCTTGAGATATGTAGGACCCGCCAGTTTTGGGTCTGAGGACCCCACTTTTCATTTTTTTTTCAACCTTTAGATGGTAAATTTTAGGCCATCTTTCTCTTTCTCTTTTGTTATTGTGCGGTAATCTAGGTCCCGCATTTCGTCTAACCCCAAAAACCCACGACCACATCCCCTACAAGACTGAGCTGCGGGAATCAAAGCCGCACATGGGGTTAGTGCATGAAATGGGGACAAATTTCTTTAGCGTTAGGGTATACGGTCGTAAGACGGTGAACTTTTAGCGTTACACGAGGACTGAATAAGAATATTTCTATATTCTATGCGAAAAGTATACGAACGTTGGGACTGTTGACATGCTTCCAAGAGAACCCAACAAATTACGAGGCTGGATTTACTAGGATGAAAATAAACAGCATTTATATCTATAGCTACTATGCCATTGATCATTGCGGGTGATCATAATGCAAGGGCCATAGAATGGAGCAGCAAGAATTCTTATGAATAATGGAAATACTACGACGTTTTGAAAGGGACATAACCATCGTCAGTAGTAACCATATAAGGGGCAAAGTGAAGTGGGAAATCACAAAAATGTACATCCACAGCGACGATCAAGCAGTACTTTTCAAGTTGACTTAAGCCTATGCTAAAACGATCAATAGAACTGATTGGGTGACAGTCTAAAAAAACGAAGACACATTTATCACCACATTGGATGAGGTTCGCCTGGAGGGTATACCAGAAATAAAGGCAAGCAACTTAAGGAATAGGTGACTAGGGCTTGTGACGCATCAATCACACTCCAGAGTCATTTCAAAAGGGTTTCGTTTGGTCTGTAGCTCAATATCAAACGACAAGCATGAAAAGTTTTGTATATAATGAGAGTGATCAACATCCATGGAATAGGCCTTGTAGGCCATATAAAAATGGTGCAGGAGGATTCTCTCCGCCTTATTTCCAGTGCAATGGGATTATATCCAACTAATTGCTGCGTAGAAATTGACGAAAGTTTGTAAAAAAATAAAACTATTGAAACCCTGCACCAATCGACCAACAAAAATGCTTATCATACAATTCCCTTTGGTAATCGCTTAACATAAAAAATAGTTGTTTGCTCATTCAAGTTTATTTAAATTAATATTTTTGACAAGATAAATTTAGGAATAAATAACATAACTTAATGATAAAATTTTTAGAATAGTTACGAATTTTCATGGTAAATTAATTCCTTGTATTGCTTTTCTATCTTCTCATTAGCAAATGTAGCTCTTCTCATAATGAAATTCTTCGGTGTACGGCCAGTTGTACCTAAAACTAACCGAATTTAGTTATTGTGAGGTGTGTGTTTGTATCCCATGCATCCAAATTGGAGTGTACATTTCTAGCAGCTCAAGTTTATGTGCTCGTCATTCATGGCGCATGTTATTTTCGATGGGGTGGGCACCTTTTAGTACTTTCTCTACGTGGCGGATATTTAAGATCTATTACCTGAATCATTGTTCCAGGCTCGACAAATTTTAATACCTCAACGGGCGTATTTCTTGATAATGGTATGGTATCCAGGTAAGTTAACAAATAATCATGAGCAAGTGGTTGCTTGCAAGGTTTTGGAGGACACTGTGCCTCTTTAACATGATGACTTTGAGGTTTTCTACCGATTATACATTCTTGATTTTCTACTAATCGCGGCATATTACACTCGCTCGAATTAAGAAAACTTTTGTTAAACTGGCGTGCAAATGATCCTAGTTTTGGTATACCAGGGCTTCTGCTACTACATTTCCAAGGTGACTGCTTTGGTGGACTATCATAACCTTCCATTTTTACCTTCCTCCTTTTTTTCATATGTTTAATTTTTTTTGCCCGTCGAGATTCTCTGGTAGTTAAAATGCTCGTTGAAGATCCATGGCGGCCACTGTTGTTATCATCAAAACATACGTCAATTTGCCGTTCCATATCCTCTCTACATGGTGAAGCTGTTCGATAGTTGAGGCCCAAAGAATCTTCATATGCATATTGTTGTGATAAACGTTTTTGTCTTCTTTCGTACTCACATGCTCTATCATCCGCCATGTTTTCGTTATTTTATTAAACCTTAAATTTTGAAAATTTTGTACCCGTTGAACAAAAAATATAGACCGAAATGAAAGAATTTTTTTTTCAAAATTTACATTAAAATGATAAACAAAATTTTCTTGGATTGTACGATAGCTGTAAAATATGTCAAAAATGTCAAGGCCATTTCGATAACAGTATTATATCTATACAGTATTACCAACGAATTTTTAATAATAAGAAGTGAAAAAATGTTGGGTAAATATGTTTTGATCAACACCCGACTTTCTTCTAGCTGCACAAATGTACATAGATCTTGAATACAACACTCTTGACTCCTCAAATTTCAGAAACCTAAGACAGATTTATAAAAAAATTTCACAAGGATCTCCAGACTAATAGAAAAGGTTTAAGCGTGAAGTTCCATTCAGAATAGTCAATCCGCCTGAACTTCATTTATCTAGACTCGCCGTTTCGGGCAAGATTAATAAATTAATCTGAACTAATTTTGTTTGTAAATTAATTTACAATCTTTTAATGTTTAACCGTTATTCGTAACTCCTGACCAATTTCGACTAAAAACCACTGGGATCTCCCGATTTATGGAAAAAGCTTAAGTATAAAGTTTCACCCCGATCTGTCGCTCTAGTCTGCACAGATCACAGTTTTTTTTAAAACTATTTTTTTTTTACTTCGACGATGTAGCAACTTTTTGATTATAATTCCAGAAATTCCCGATAACCACAATATGTCGAACGATATTATAATCAGAAAAATTCCGAGAAACGAAGCAATCATGACTTTTAAGGTAAAATAAATACTGCTATCTAGTCTAAGATCTATTTTTGTTGTTGTGATTACATTTGAGATCATGTGGTATTTATTTGTTTCGGTATATTTTGCATGTTGGAGGTAGCAGCCCAAATGACAACCTCACCTGATATTCCCTGCTAATTAACCAACGAGGTTCTGACGAACCAGATACGGATTTCTCCCCTGGCCCAGGGCCAATTTCACTGGTTAGCTTGGTACCTGCTGCAATAGCCAGTCTTAAAGGGAATGAGTTCAAAATAAAAATAAATGTTTACGCCAGGTGGTATTCTAACAACGACGCTCACTCAATGGATTGTAGGGTGAGCCAACCATTCATCATAACTTAACAATCCAATCGCTAAGTTAAAGAAATAAAATAGGGAGCTAAATAAGACCAGCTTGGTAGAAATTTTGGAAGTTCCTCTTACTACTTATAATGAGAACAACACGTTTGCCTAAATTAAGGCTGATTTTCATACAGATGATGAGGAACTTGTAAAATAAATTTGTATCCAATAAACAAAAAGAAAAACCTAGAATATAACGTAGTGTAGAATTCTCGCCGGACGGAAATTGGGAGGGAGCATTCATAAGCAAAAATTAATAAAACCACCGAGCCAGTATTTGACCACAAAAAACAACAACAACAACTTAAGGTTGCAATGAAGAGAAAGCCGTCACCACCAAATTAATGTAATTGGCATTACAGAGTTGGCGAAAGATAATAGAAGACCTCAAGATAAAAGAATTGCAAATTAAAGGCGCAGTAAACAACCCTCAATGGAAGAAAATTGAAAATAGCCAAGGAAACAAGATTATTAGAAGAATTGTTCCTGCTATTTAAGCTCACATTCAATAAAGTAATATTCAATTATGAGGGTTAAAATAGAACCAAGGCTTTAACCAGATTCAAATACATTGCGGGCGAGATATTAGATGCGTAAAATGTGGCGGTAGACACAACGAAAAATACAAACTGCAAAAAACTCCAAGGATTAAGAAATGAAACGCGCCAATCAATACACCACACCCCATAGAAGCAGAATAGGGATCATACTAGTAAATAACGCAGCAATTAACTAATGGTACTAAATAAAATCCAAAATGCCAATATTCTAGTCAAAATATTTAACGTTCTGGTTAGGCTCACGTATTTTAAACATAGAGCCGTTCTGACCATAATCAGTTATGTGGGGTATAACTCTGAAATCGATTCCGCCAGGATGGAACTGGTACATGAAGTCAATATCTACAACGTATAGCGACGTTTGAGCGTTTAGTCAAAGTTTGTAAAATAATAAGCTTTAGATGATCAACGTCACCGTAAAAATCTACATTGCAATGCGTCAGTTCGGGATCGAACGAAGGTTGTGTAAAATGTTTTTGTAACAAACAGGATCAATGCAGAGTTTTGCCTTAACGACAGCATTGCTAGTTTTTTTGTTTTGTAATTAGAACTTTTATTTTCGAGTGCACCGTTTGATTAAGCTGCTAAAAATAAATTAATAAATATTTATTGTTTATACAAAATTTAGCAAAAATTGAGCGAAGTTCTAGATTCATACCTAGATAACATTATCGACCGGTTGTCGACTAGCTCGCTATATAACTGTGCTCGCTATATAATTATGATCAAGGTAGAACTGGATGCCTTAAGATTCTTCACTGGTTCGCGATCCACACACGTAACAAGTGGGTTGAGCGGTAGCCTAACAACCTCCTCGCACACAAACAAATAAGTTGTGAACCCTTCACAAAAGCCTCGCGGATTGCCATTTCATTTTCATTTTCCACAACGCTTTAAAAATAGCTACAAGTCAGTTGAGTTCTCCAAAACCTTTTGAATTAAGCCTTTTGAATGAAAGGCCCTATTACAGGTGGAAATTGGAAATTATCAACTATAAAAATGATCCCGAAACCTGGCTAGTACCCTACCAAAGCTTCATCATATAGACCAATAAGCCTACTACCAATCATCTCGAAGGTATTCGAAAAAACAATTATCGAAAATATTAAACCGGAACTTAGAAATATCGCTACAGAAAATAAGGTCAGCATACGAAGAGGAAAAATACTTCTCTGCCGTCTTCTTGGATGTTGCCCAAGCATTCGATATAGTTTGGCACGAGGGTCTGCTTCATAAAATTAATCTTGTATTGCCAAAAATTTACCAAATTATGAAGTCGTATTTGTCAAATTGAAGATATTATGTCAAACACAATACCTTTAATTCGGGCGAGAAAGACATTTAGTCAGAAGTACCACAGGGCAGTGTGCTTCGAACCTCTTCGAAAATTATGACGGCTACTTTCGCAAATGATACGGCAATTGTAAGTAGTCATAAAAATCCACTAACGGCGTCCGAAACTCTGCAACAATATATCTACGAGTATAACATCGAAATATGGCTAAAGAAATAGAAGGCAAAGGTTAATGAAGAGAAATCGACCCACGTAACATTCACATTAAATAAGCTTACTTGTCCGCCTGTCACAATAACAAAATACTTAGGCGTGTCCATCTAGGCCGATGGTTAACTTGGCGGGAACATATTCAACCATGACCTAGAATACAAACTTCTCCTGTATAAAACAATGATTGAACCAATTTGGTTGCATATGGTTGCCCAACGAACACAGTCGAAAATTCTCAGAATGATTATAGGAGCACCCTGGTTTGTAAAAAACAAAAATATACATAAGGACCTTAGCATCCTAACTATCAAAGACGAACTACAAAAGATGCGGATCAACTATAGAGGGGAAATTAACATCACATCCGAATTTGCTGGCGGGAAATCTTAAAGATATACCTATGTCTTCACGATTAAAGAAGAAAACGATGGCTGTGAGTGATAATGTAAATTATAAGAAGTAGGTTCTGTTACCTCAGATTTACATAAATATTTTCATGTTGAAAGGGGCTCGGGGTACAGAAAATAACAGCTTTCAACTCACTAGTAACAGTCTTCTACATAAGAAAATCCACAGCATAACGTGGATATTGAATGATGGAAGAGAAACCGTAAGAGACAGTCCACCAGCATATCCGACGTTAGATCATACAAGGGTGCAGACACGGACAGCGATCATTGGCTTGTCATATTCAAATATGTGTAAGTGTAAACTGTCACCTACGTTCATTAATCAAACACAAACGACCGTTTGATGAAATCTTGGTGCTTTAAAAGATGAAGCAGTAGCAATTAATTATCTAGATCCGCACTGTAACAATAAAGAAACTCCTTTTAACATTTAGGAGCTGTGGCCCGCTATTCAGTCAGTCATAACAATCGCGACGCAAAATACTATCGAAATATCTCCGTCAAAAAAGCGCGAGCACATGAGATCATACCTCGAAAACATCAGCTGTCAAGCGGATCAAGAAACTTCAAGGGACCGTTTTTCTAACTTCAGCAATCTCACTAAGAACTACATTTGATGGCTCAGACGAGCATGGAAAACTGAAGAGAACAAACGTGGTTCATGTTTTTCTCAGTTTGTCAAACCTACGTCCAAAATTTGCTAAACACGATGAAGTGTCTCCTAATAGAGCAACTGCTTCTCGCCTTTGTTGAATACATCACAGTGGAAGAAGTAACCGCAGCTATTAGTAGATTTTAAAATGGTAAGTCGCATGCTCTGCTTAAGTTCTAAGGCGCTATGAGACGATTTGATCGTCTCTGGGACTAAGAAAAGCTGATCGACCACTAACTCTACTAACTGATACATACCAGTGATAAAATACTAAGGACAATTCTAGGAAAATCTTCACGTGCATGGACACAAGCGTGAAATTGGTCGAAATTTGGGATAAATTTTGCTTTGTAACTTTAGGAAAAGCTTCACGGGTATAATTATGGACATAGTTACTCCAAAGGAATTAAAAAACAGATGTATTGTGGGTTTAATTAACCGTTTGCTTTGTTTGGAAACCAGGCCTATCCAAAAATGTTAACGGTTAAATAAAACTGCAGCCTAATTACTTTATATATGCCATTCCTGTTTATATGTATTTATAAAAATTGCTTGCTAACGGAATTTAACTTAAATAACGTTTTCACTATCGTTGGTTATTGCTGGCTTAATAGAAATGACTTTTATAGCAGAAAAGCTCTGACCTATAAATAGTGTGTTGATGAAATTTATGCTCAGCACGACAGTTTTTATAAATAGCGATATTGGCTCTACCACACTGGAAAGCGAGACCAATAAAAAAATGCACAGCGTTATTGCTTCCATTATGTAAATAAACTAGGAGAGGCTTACACGGGCAAGGCGATTGATTTAAGCACTCGGTTTTGATAAAAAGATTTATTTTACTGCTCATAAAGGCACTAAAATATGAAAAAAGTGTTATTATTCTTATCGCGTAAAAGTATAACACAAACCATCACGCGAACGCAAAAAAAAATATTCGTTATCTTATTTTACGTAGAAAATGATAATAAAACGCGAAAATATCGTTTAATGAACTGGTTTTTCCTGGAAAATTTATGTTTTACTAAATCATTCGAAATTATGTTTTGGAGGGAAACATATGTCTGTAATATTTAATGGTAAACCATAATGGCAGTCTTGGGCAAACGAGTGACTGCGGAAGAATATGAAAAATGTTCGTTGGAAGATAATGTTAGTGCTTAAGTCCGAATTACAACATCCAGAATTATTACCAGAATAGTCTGGTAATTTCCTTATAATTTTTCCAGTAATAAGGTCATATCGTGGCACCTTTTTCGGGCTAATGCAAGTTTTGATTGTGTTCTTAACTTCCTTCCATTCAAACTTTATAGGTTTAAAGGATGAATCATCATCCATCTGGTGAGGCAGCACGATATTATTAGTTGCTTCGTGTGGTAGAAACACCGTCTTTAGATGTACGGCGAAAGCATTGCCTTTTTCTTCATCGCTTCTCGCCCAATTTCCAGTTGGTAGTCTAATCGGTGGATTCGACTTTGTATGCCTTTTTAGGTTTTTTGTTGCCTGCCACAAGAATGATCAGGCTTCTCTGTTGCCGAGAGTTCGCTTAAATAATTTAGGACATTTTGGGTTTCTTCTTGCTGGTGTGCAAATTTCTGGATTTTGATAGCTCGATGTAATTTGCATTTCAACAATGGTGATTTTGTTTGTTGTCATTGCCGTCGACTGGATATTATGTGATAATTTATTAATTTTTCAGAATTGTTGATTATTAGTGAAGTCTTTTCAGGTGATATTTCCAGTACCTCTTTTATCTGCAGCCATGATATGCAGCCATGATGTGGCCTTAACATTCGTACGCGTAATACCATTGGTTACGCAGAAATTAATTAGATCAGGTACTTTCTTTTTACCCGTGAGCCAGTAAGTAGGATGATTAGTAGATAAAAAATCCAGGGACTGTTCCTCTATAGCTTCATAAAGTTGTTTGCCTTTAGGTATTGTTAGTCGTGAACCCCATTCAGTATGTTTGGCGTTGTAATTACCCCCCGCGAGAAATTTATTACCCAGCTGACCAAAATAATCAATAAACTACAATTTTTTATAGCGTGCTTTGGAGGGCAGTACAGTGCTGATATCACACAATTTGCAGATTATTCCTGCAGACAGATGCTCGTTGATTAGATATGATCTTTCTCATATTTCATAAGTTCATAATGTTTTAGTCTTCTCTTAATCAATACAGCAGTGCCACCGTATCCGCTGCCATCCGGATGCTTAGTGTCATAAATATAGTACCCATTAATTTTGAAGTAGTTCTTGTTGGTGAAGCGTGTTTCAAATAATAAAATTAGGTCAATATTATGCTCAATGAGAAATGCTTGAAACTCCGCTCTATGCTGCGCTAGGTCGTTTACATTCCATATTGCTATTTTGAGGAGGTGATTTTTTGATTTTAATGCCTATCTGCATCAGCGTGTTCATATTCCGCATCATTAGATCCATAGTTCTCCCCACCATCACCATGAAGCTTTGCATCATACCGCAGATAGCTTGTTTAAAGCTGATGCGATGTTTCCTTCTTTATACTTGTCTCCACTTTCGGAACGGCACCCTTAAGTACACTTCCGTACGAAACCTCGGATGCACACTACTGTTTACATTTATATTCTGGTTTCCTTTTTGAACCTTCTGTTGCTCAGTCCGCTGTCTAGGATTAATTCTGCTTTTCAATTCAATATAAACTTTTATCGCATTTCGTTGAATTATGGAGATCACCACAGATTACACAAACATTACTCAAAGTGCAATAAGCTTTAGTGTGGCCGTATTCTTGGCACTCAACAAACACACTGTACCGGTCCAGTTCTTTTTCTGGGTTCTTCGACAGTAAGTCTTCTATGTAGAAGATATTTTAGATCATATATTACGTGCTTCCTTTTGTTTTTTTTTATTATCTGGTTCTAATTCCAGACGGAATATTGGCTGTGACACGTTTTTTTAGTGAGAGCCGCTTGTATCTCGTTTGGGTCAACGAAGCTCTCAATTCCTTTCTCATTTCCTCGTTTAATCCCAGAAATATAAAAATTACCCTCCGTTAAAGTGTCGATGGTTCTTGCTAAATCTCTATTTGATTCTTCCCTCAAATAGATTGGTGACGGTTTCTAATGTGGTTTTTGATGTGTTATTTTTTGGTACAGCATCTTCAGCAACTTCATCGGCGTTTATTATTAAACTAGAAAACCAGTTGCCATGAGCCAATTCAAACGAGGCTAGCTTAGTGAATTTATTTACGCTCGTATTGGCCGCTGATCTAGGGCTCCTCTTTCGTTTGGGTTGCACAGTGATATACCTGTTTAAACCCGTTTGCACTAAACACTGACCGATGCGCTTTGCGAGTTTATATTATCGTCATTTGACGACGGTGCAATTTTGCTTTTTTCAATTAATTCTCTAGGTTCATTAACGTTTAGTTTTAGTTCCGTTTGGATCAAATTTGCTTGACGACATTGCCCCCTGATACAGGCATCAATGGCTGCGTATCAATAGTCGGGTGAAAGTCGATTTTAAGTAAATTTTTCCGTAAATTCAATTATTTTGTAAAAATTCTATGGTAAACTGATCGAAAAATTTGTACCAAAATCGATTTTTACAGTAGTAAACGATTTACACGACTATTGGGTACGCAGCCATTGTTGTATCACATTTTGCCACATCAGTAACAAATACAATATTAATTAGCACAGATTAATAACTAAAAGTGTATTTGGAATAAAATTTAATATAAAACGGGGCGGGGCTGATTTCACATATAAGTTAGAAGGATCTAATTATGTTAGTGTTGCCTGATTGTTTTTTCTAATTTCGGGGACAGAATCCGGGGATAACTTTACATCAGTGTCAAGCAATACTATCTTACAATTTCAATGGACGATTATTTCACATTAATATCGCAAAACTTTTATATAATCAAAATTCATTAAATACCATTAAATTTTGATGCAGTTCATAAGGGCTTAACCGGCCTAAAACCAACCATCAAACATTTTTACGAAACGGTTTAATTGGATTTTTATACAAAAATGAATAACTCAATTGATAAATAAAATATTTCACTTTGGAATAAATTTAAATACATTTCTCGGAATATCGGCAAAAATAATTATTAATAAATTTATGTAACAAAAAACCAGACAAAAAATATTTTAAGCCGATTTTAATACATAAACAATTACATAAACATATTCTGTACCATTTTTAATAAACGTCTATTAATTCAAAATTCAACTGATAGATTTCGGTCGATTATCCGAATAACAAAAATTGAATAACAATATCGCGGTAAAATTATTAATGATTGCCATAATCATTACAATTATAATGGGTGGACGGATGACCGCGTATAGTAGCGACTACATTTTTTTGTAAATTAATAAATTATTCTCGTAATAATGATTAGAGCACCTGATTAAACTAGATATAGCTACGTACCTATTTATAGACAGCCTTTACTTGACTAATGGATAAACCAAATTTCAAATTATCAGCTGCGGTTATTTTTATAGTTGTACGAGTATGTGATCATCCCACAAATGACTTGTACGGCATACGGCAGCTAACGTATTAGGGCGACTTGTTTATATCTAATGTAACTCATTCCATATGTCACCAAATTCCGGATACTTCCAGTATATTTTTACCCCATAATTTTTATTGTGTACCTTAGTGTTTTTGTTGTAGATATTTGAATTAATAATGATTTTAAATAATTGCTTGTCATATGCACACATTCATATTTGGATATTTTGAAAATTTTCTATTGTATTAAAAAATATAGAATACAGGTAATTTTCAATGGAAATATATCGATTTATTTCGGTATCATACATACAGCTACGAGTATATGCAGACAACTGTTCGATAGAAGAAATATAAAGACATTTTTTTGGCAGACACTTTATCATGGAGAAGCGTATTAGTAGTAAAATACTATTAAATTATCTCAGCTTTAATAATTTTGAGAGCCATTAATTTAATAGTTTAAAGTTCAAAAATTTCAAAAAATTAAGTTATATTTACTGAGCGCGAACACTTTCTCGTCGCCCCTCCTCCCACTTTCAACCAAATTAACAATAGCTACAAAATTTAGTTCTAAACTTACAGCTAATCTGGTAATATGATTGGAGCAACCGTTTAGATTTAAAATAATTAGTTTAACGCGGAAGCAAAATGGAATCTGACAAAATTCCGATGATAATGATACTTCGTCACTTCGACACGTTTAAGAGTCTTTCTTTACTAAAGTAAGGGTAAGTTGTGCAGGTTCGATGTCTATGGGAACATTTTCGTTTAGAGTTTTTGATGTTCAATGACGTTTATTATGGTGCTTAACTTTTTCTTTTTTTCATAATTTTCTTAATATTTTATATTATAATATTAGCGCTAAAACTTGGAGAAGTTGTGCAAGCTCGATGGGATTCTTCGCCCAACTTTTACGCTATAACTCGACCTCATTCCATACATCAATTTTTACCATTCTCGCGACTAATAACATTTTGCTTTCCCCATATTTAATTAAAATAATAGTTTTTAAATTTGAATATTAAAATATCTTGAAACTTACAAGATCCTTTCGTGATAACGCAATTTTGATATGATTTTCATTTGAAAAAACTGAAACAATTGAAAAAGTGCACGAGAATTAGTAATAGAGCTGAAGTACGACCCACCAACCCAAACAAACATTTAAGATGAATGTTGTCAGGCCTTGATAATTCAGTGGATAAATATCATAGCTTAAAAAACTTTATCGTCATTCACCACAATAATGCTAATGCTCAGCAATCGGATACAAATTATAGATCACAAAGTATCATACGGGTGACATGTTGAGAAAAACTATGGAAGTATTATGGAACATTTCACTGTTTCTTCCCCTTCAAAACCGGGACACATTTTTCGACTTCCATTTGCCTAACAATTAATTTCAGGCTGCCGTTCATTGATATTTGTGCGATACAAAAGGCGGATAAATTGGCCAAGGCAAGTAAATCCGCCTCTTTTTCCACACCGGAATAATTGTCGGTTTGAGGATTTCGTGCTTCAAACAGAATATTAATTACTTTAACCGCCAATTTTGTGCTGGTTTTAAAATAGGACCGGGAAAAAATATATTGTGTGACGGTGCTACCCTTAGCGATGAGAAGCAATAAACCATTATTTCTGCTTTGTTAAACAGAATCGCCATATATTAAATAGTTTATTTGTTTATTTATTTATTATACAATTTTGATTAGAATCATACACTCCATTTTGAGCATGCAAGCTCATTTATTATGTTGTGAATAACTTTTTGAAAGTTCCAAACGCAAAGCTTTCCTGCCGCATGACTCACACAGTGTTCACCCGTGAACACGAATGTAAAACGAATTTAAATTTTGTAGCAGCAATCGATTAACCAAAATATCTGTTCAATCGCTTGATCCGTTTCTTATTTAAATTGTGATCTGTAACGTCCTTCTTTAATTTACAATTTATTATTTCAAAATCATTTAGAGATCGGTCCCATTTTGAGACGAAGCTTTTCGCAATAAAATTATTTTTCAGTACGAGGTTGTCAACTGGAACTGACAGTTTTATAGTCCAGTTGCAAATTTCCAACATTGTGAAAGTTATAATTAAATTTTTACAAAACAGGTATGTCAGATCGGTACTCTAGCGCCACATATTAAATTACTGGGCAAATGGGTACTTTTTTGCTGTTATCAGAGAAATTTAATTTTTACTACTTTCAAATTGTCACCAAAAGAAATGTCCAAATTCTTTTGGAAAACATTATAATTTCGAAAAAAATAGAACTAAACTAAACTATTAAAAAGTTTATTATGAAATTGTCAACGCCACCTGCAAAAATAGAAACACTGGCAGATGAAAAACCACTAGTTGCATCTGCCCTCTGGTAGGTCAAATCAAACCATTAGTTTTAAATGTTTGCAGTAAAATTTATTTATTAGGCTGCACGGCTTAGATCTACCTAAAAAGATTTGACCTAATTTTCCAATTATTAACGAACCTATTATGCGTCCTACTACATGTAGCACCACTTCCAAGAATCATTTACTTTAGATATCGAACATCTGCACGCAACACTTTACGAAATGTTCATAGACAACTTTGTATTAAAATTTGCATCTTTACATTGAAATGCAGGTTCAACAAGCTCAAATGATCACCGTTGATTTGCTTAAAATTATATCTAGATATATTAGCACACTCTCGCTGGTCAGGATCAATTTATAATGACTTTCAAATATGTGCATTGCCCAAGTTTATCCGTGAATTTACAGAATTTAACTATGTTCACATAAAACCTAAAAAATTTAAATTTACAAACGGTTAGCATCGGTTAATAAACGGGCCGGTCGAGACGGTAGACAGGGCTTGACCTTTAAAATTGTGCCATAATTCATTCTACCGCACCATAAATAGGTACATTAATTATTAAATGTCAAATTGAAATTAAATACGTGTGATTGTGCATAAATTGTGTAGAAAGACGATGACGGGGCACCCGATCCATGCCTATTGGCATGAACTTAAGTTCATGCAAATTAAAACAGCAAATAATAATAAAAAAGGTGCGATCTGCAATAGAGTGGTTGCGAACACTTCCATTGCTAATTGAAACAACACCGGTAAGTTTTTTTGTGTTGGTCTGTATTTGAATTTAATTATTTATATGTACAATGATAAATTTAAAATTATTTTTAGAAATATTTGCATGGATCAGCAAAACGAGATTACTTTTGAGTGGATTAACGAAGTTGAAAAAGATTTTGTTCCAACAAATACTATCGAACCCGTTGAAAGTTCTACTGCCGCAGCTGATAGCGATCTCGAAGTGGATGAAATTGAAAATGTAATAATTGCGTTGTTATTTATTTTTAAATGTCGTGTGTATTTTAATTTCTCATGTTAAATCTTCTCTCTCATTTTAAATGTATTTTTTTAATTTTACATTCATACAGCCCTGGGATTCATCAAAGAGCTCCTCATCAAAACACAAATCACAAACACTATTGAATCGGCAAATTGACTTCCAACGGGCTTTCGACGGGGCAGGGTTTGTGGATAAAATGTCACCCTCACAACATTTTAAATTAAACCGTAATTAATATACCCTTTAGTGTCATTAAGTCTGATAATTTCCGATAATTTTTAAATTATCTTCGGCCATCATATAAGCCACCAACACGAAAGACATTGGCATCAAAAATTCTTGACGAGGTTTACGAGCAATCCGTATCAAATTTCACTATTATCGGAAAGCAATCGGTGATGCTTATTGACGGGTGGAAGAATAAGTCAAACAATTTGAAAAATGTTGTCACCATGCTCTAAACCACTGAAGGTGAAAGCGCATTTTTTGAAGCATCTGATTTTTCGACCGTCAGCGAAATCGGCGACGCTCTAACGGACGTGGTAGTACAATCTATTGCTCTTGCAAAGGAAGTGTACGCCTCAACTGTCTATACGCTACCGTGTCCGGCAATGCTGTTGCCACTAAAATTGGGCCGGCAAGTTGAGATTTGGAGTTTCTCCTGCAGCAGTCACACTGGAAATCTGCTTGCTAAAAGCATGGTAGACAAATATACAGCAAAAAAAAATCGGACATTGTGATAGAATTTAAGCATCCGGATTTAGAGAGAAAGTTAAAGAATCTATAGTAAACGGAACCTAAATGATCACTGCCTCAGAGGCACGGTGGTGCTCTCACCGTAATTCCTTCGTATCATTCCGGAAAAATCTTCAACATTTAAAAACCATTTCTGCCGAGGGCGATTAAAAGATGAAGGAAAATATCCCCATGCTGCTATATTATGAAGATTTAGTTAAAAGTTGTGATGATCAAATTGCGGCACTCGATCCGGTTTGCCAATTGGTGAATGACTTGCAAAAATCCACGGCATCAATGGCAGATGCAATTGAAATTTGGATAAAAATCGTTTCCACCAACCTTTTTCTCTCGATTGAGAATTCGCCAGAAAATGGTGTTGAATAAAGAAAGCCTGATAGCAAATTTCCTTCACCCAAAGTATAGGGGTCTTAGGTGAGCCCGCTTAGCATGACCGCCGCACACAGTTCGAGTCTAGGAAGGCTAACTTGTCTAATCGGGGAAACTTTTGTTTTGGCAGTGATGAGATGAACGTGGATCTTTCCTTCAACGGTCAGCACTCCTTGATATACGACTGCTCCATATGCCTTTTGCCTAGCGTCTGCAAATCGATGTAGATCTATAATAGTTTGTTTGGTTGTCTGCACGTAACGAGGTATGGAGATTGAATAAACGTTTTCCAGCTGGTTTCGAATTTGCTGCCATTTATTGGAAGCATCATTTGGGAGAGACTCGTCCCAGTCTAAGTTGATTGCCCACAGCTTTTGCACAAAGATTTTGATGATGATTATGACAGGAGCCAGCCATCCCAAAGGATCGAATAATCGACTGGCTTCAGAAACGACGATACGCGTAGTGAATGAGGTGTTACTTTCCAGATTCGAGGTATATGTGAATTGATCGTTTTCCGGATTCCAATTAAGACCCAAAATTTTAATTGATGGTGGATCATCTGGGTGGCCATCACTATCGTTGCATTCATCCTTTTCGTTGCGACAGGGACGGGGGTTGCAGTAGTATCGGCCCCTGTCATCAGATCATCGACGTATATGTCGTAGCGAATTGCGTTAGTTGCGTGGGAATTAGAGCGTACATATTTGTCGGCAATTTCCTTTAGCACCCTCTTTGCCAGGAACGATGATGAGGCTAGTCCGTAAGTGACGCTTGTCAGACGGAAGTGGCGAATTGTTTGGGATGAATGATCGTGCCATACTATTTTTTGGTAGAAAGTATCGTGCGAGTCGATTTTTAGATGGCGATACATTTTCTTGATATCAGCCGATGCAACAAATTTATGTTCTCGAAATCTGAGAGTTATCGAATAAAGTGTTCTTTGTACGGTCGGACCAATTGCGAGACAATCGTTTAGAGATGTTCCCATTGTCATCTTCGATGACCCAGAATGCTTGAGCACTCCCTGATGGGGTAAGTAGTACCCGATATTCGCCCCCTCAGGTTGCTGAATTTTACCATGTGGCATAACGACATATACTCCTACATGAACCCTTGGTACTGTGCCTGAAACTCAGGGTCTCGGGCAAAACGTCGCTCCATAGCTCTCAATCTTTGTACCGCATTTTGTAAAGATTTACCCAGACATTCTATGGATTTTTTAAAGAGCAATTTTACCGTGAATCGCCCGTCGCTATCTATTTTCGCATGGGAGATGAAGTGGCTCTCGCACAGAGTCTCCTCTGGAGACAAAATGGGCCCAATGTTTGGAACTGATTCTATTTCCCAGAACCTACGCAACGTTTTATCCAAGCCCACGTTCGTTTGTATGGCGAACATACAAATCATATTTTCGGCTTTTCTCGCCCAACTTCCGGAGACAATCCAACCCAGCATCGTTTTCTGCAATATGCTATCACTATCACGAATTTTCATTTGTTCAGGCTCCAGCAAACCGAAGAAATAATCAGCACCGACCAAGACATCTATGCGGGATGATTTGTGAAATTGCGGGTCAGCCAATTGAACTTTCGGCCAAGAGTCGGCCAACCTCCTTGTATGATTGATGGGGTAGGTTGAAGTGATTTTTGGAAAGATTAATGCTTCCATCGTCATTTCTAGATGAGAGTTTGGTCAAACAACAATTACCACCTTTCCTTTCGTAGAACCAACGCTAAAACTGCCTAGCCCTGTTATGGATAATCTTGTGTTCATTTTCTTTAATCCTAGCCGCTGCACACATGATTCCGACATGAAGGTGGATTGGGATCCCGAGTCTAATAAAGCACGACAGACTAAGGGGCGCGAATTGCAATCCATAATTTTGATCATAGCTGTTGGTAATATAGAAACGGAACTTGGATGAATTTTGCGAGCAAAGGGATGTGGTTAGCTCGGTTGATACTGACGGCTGTTGAGAGTCATTTGTCGGGTCATCTTGCGTGTGGAGTAGAGTATGATGCCTTTTGCGACAAATCCTGCAACGATCTTTCGATTAGCAATCCTTTATTAAGTGTTTACGGCTAAGGCAATTGAAACACCTTTTCTTTGATATCACCCAATCCTTTCGTAGTGCAACATTCATCTCATTAAATTGTTTACATAAGGATAAATAGTGATCGCGCCATTTTCGGTACTAACGGATGATTCTTTCAACAAATAGTTGGTTTTGGTTTCGCACCCGTGGTTGATGCGCCTTGATTTGTCAGGCGTCTCAAAATGGCTACCCGTATATTTAACACACGTGGACGGTGCAACTCGATGATAATAATTCTTTTCGAAAGAAATGCGAGCGCACGAAAAACACGCGGTATGATAATTTTTACTCGGAATAAATGCGAGCGCACTGGAAACGTGGACAAAACTTCGAGGTGAGGTTATCAAGACGTTGGAAGTTTGGTTACCTCTCCTAACCGGACAAGTGGTGCAGTGGTTAAAGCTTCGGCACTTGGACCGGGAGGTGCTGGGTTCGAATCCCATCAGAGGCTAGATGCAAATCGAATTTTCATCATCGATTACGATCGGTGATGCTAATACATACAACTATAAGACCCTCTGATGGAGTGCAGAATTCCGTGTCACGCGCCGACCCCCTTCCATGTCAATGTACAGGTTGACATGGAGCTTGCAATGTGCAGGTGGTATACTGTAGTTGTGTGAGTAGGTGAAGTAGGTGGGTTAATGATGTGGAGTGAATGAGTGGTATCGCAATGGGCCTAAAAATTGGCCTAAGTGTGCAGTAAGCAACCACTGAAACCTAAAACCTAACCCGGAATAACCCGAAATTTCATACACAAATCGCATGTATGCTTTAATTACAATAAAATTTGATGTTACGAAGGAATTAACAATTGCGTAGCGAAGCATAATAATTCGCTAATGCATTGTGATTATACTTTGTATTCAAGTTCAAAGTATATTTTCACTATTTTTGTAGTTTGGCCACTGCAGACTAATCAGACGACCGAAGATTTTAATTCAAAAAGTACAATGTTTCATGTTTGAAACCAAACTTCCAACGTTTTGGTAACCTCATCTCGATGTATTTCAAAATTGTACTAACACAGCTAAAGTATATGCAAAAAATATTATTTTTCCTTATCATTTCCGTACGAGTACGTCATTGCCATATAAAGACTTGAGTTACAATTTTTCAAATGTGAGGTAGAAAAAAATCTCCATAGGGGCGAAATCGAACCAACACCAAAGAAATCATAGAATTTTGCTAGTTTGTAACAGAAACAATAGTTTACGACATTGTCAACATTCTCTACATTGTCGACGTGGCTATTTTAACTGTCTACATACATTCTCTACACATGTAGAATATTAATTATCTACACGGTGTACACAATACGGCACAACGTTGATAGATAACCAAATTTATTATTTTATTATTGAACGTTCCCCTTGAAACTACAGGTCCTATGTTGCTTTCCGAGATTTTAGTATGTATATTAGTTTTAAGTACTCGTATATTAGGAAACAAAAAAACTTTTTAAACAGATAATTTTTTTATTATTAAAAATAAATATTCAAAATTCAAAGCGAAAAACCACATGTCCATTCGACCGAAAAGTCAAAGCCGTTATAAGCTGTTTCAATATCTTAAGGGTTTTTAACAGAGATGGGTGATAACGCGTCATCTACTAAATTTTACCTTATTGCGTAGACAACTTGTCGACAACGTAGAAAACTTGTCGACAATGTAGAAAACGTCAACTAGTCGTAGACAACGTCGACAACCAATTGTAATTCCGTCATTAGTGATTAAATGCTCAACATATTTTTAACTTGCGTTAACATATTTCCAAGTTACATATTACATCGCCTGAAAAGTTCCCGGTCTGACACAAAGATGGTGCCACAAATTTAAAACCAATATAATTTTTAAATTCTACCAACCAATTCCGACCATTAGTTTACAAGTTACAGTTGTTTTAGTGACGCTACTTTTGTTAATTTAAGAACAATGGAAAAAAAGAATTTTGTGTGTTGATTAAACATTGTTTTTTGACGGGAAAAAATACCGTTCAAGCAAAGCATTGGCTTTGGTCGTACAATCACCGATGATGCACCACGCTCTGGATGCCCAAATGAGGCTGGGACTCCAGAAAACATAAAAAACATCACGAAATTGTTTTGAAAGACCGTAAAGTGAAGTTACATGAGATAGCTGACATTGTCCACGAAAAAAAAGCTCTTTCACCAAGACAATGCAACATGTCACAAGTCGATCGCAACAATGGCAAAATTGCAGCGATTATTACTTGTGTGCCGACCTCAAAGAAAAAGCTCCAGGGAAAGTGATTTGGCTCCAATGAAGAAGTGATTGCCGAAACTAAAGCTTATATTGAAGACAAAGTTAGATCGTTCTACAAAAAAGGCATCGAAATGTTAGAGAGGCGTTGAACTAATTGTAGCACTCTAGTAGGAAATTATGTTGATGAATAAAATGTATGTTTCCCCCAAAAATTGTGTTTTCTTTGTTAGACCGGGAAATTTTCAGGCGATGTGTTACTTATACTCTGTACCGCTCACCGTTTTTTTCTTTAATAATGTGTGCTCGTCATCGATTTTTTGTCTAAATTTTCAATAAACTAATATGGAGGTGAGTTCATAACAGATAAATGTCTCTAATTGTTTTAAACCAAAATATTCAAGATATTTACATCTAAATTTTAAACTAGTTCAGATTTGACAATAGCTGATGTCGAATTGAAAAATTTTAATTAAGCTAACAAATTGTAATTGAACCCCTGACACGATTTATTTACGCCATCCTTGAAGGAAGGAATGATCCTTGAACCTACCTTCAATTTTGTTAGTCGGAAAACTAGATAAAAAACTGGCGTGAGACTCACAGTCTAAATGACTTACTAAAGTAAATAGCCGTTACTAGTTACTAGTTATTTCTAGTTGATACTGTATCCATAAAGCGTACTGGGTTTAATATTTGATCCTAAATTGAGTACTAAATTGTTTTGTTCAAACTCAAACTAAATAAGCGAATTAACATCAAATTTCAGTGCATTGTGTTTTACTCCATCTATTGATAAGTGGTATGAACTAATATGAAGTTCGTTTATAAATGTAAATTTCCGACAAACTAAATTGATGAGTAATTCATACAATCCGTTGAAAGATAACACTAAGCAAATCACGTCTGTTGTTTAGTTAAAATTTACTTAATAAAGTAAAATTTATCAATTTATAAAAATTGTTTCAAATCGGCTATTGATGAATTTGAACTATGTTTCCAGGTTCAAATCTTAAGCATGTTTTGGTTTCTGAAACTTAGAGCCACGAATCAATAATTTTTAGGAACTAACCATCAGTTTAGTTAGTCGAAAATTTAGCAAAAAAATCAGCGTCACACACACGGCTCAAGTCAGTAATTTAGCCGAAAAAATAGCACAGTATTAGATGTTTAAATTATGTGTGCCTGACGTCGATTTTATGTCATAAGCCTTGCTGTTTAATTAAATTTTTCGAATTCGCTATGAGGTAAGTAACAGTTTTTAAAGCATAAGGTGGATAACACCGTCCTCTATGTATCACAAAAAATATTCAGCAACAAAGTTAGATGGTTTTCTTGTAATGTTCTTGTTCTATACAGTTCCGTTATAATACAGAACTGTTGAGAATAACGATATTACTAGAAAACTATCGAACTTTTTCAATGGATTTTTTGTGTTATGCAATTTCATCTAAGATACAGAGTGGGCCATCTGTTGGTCCTTTTTCAATCGATGAATTTTAGTACATAATGCTATCTGTTCTAAAAAATTCTTTGACATATGAAAACTCAAAAATATGCAAATTATCGTCATGGAGGCGCTATCAACACAACAAAGCATTTTGATTTTCCAAATTTATTATGAAAATAATCGTTCAAAAACAACAACGGGGCTTTCAGTGGAAGGTCGTATCGTAGACCGTATCGACATGTCCATCCATACAAAATTCAACTAACTCAAAAATTGAAGGTACCATTTAAATCGTCGTCGTCTTGTTAATTGAATGCTTGAACCAAATGAAGGTTTTTCATCAAAAATCATCTTTAGTGATGATCTTAATGTACGCCAATAAGCAAAATGTTGAATTTAGGGGAGCGGAGAATCCTCGTGTTATTCACGAAGCAGAAGTTCATCATCCAAGAGTTACTGTTTGGTGTGGTTTATGCACTAGTTCATTGGGCCGTTTATCTTTGAAAACGAACTGGAAAATGCCCTTATAGTGAATGGTGAACGTTGTCGCAACATGTTAACTGGCATTTTGGGGCCCAAATTAAATGAATTTCGTGTCAACGATCCATTTATTGTTAACAAACATTTGCTGATCGCATAATTTCAAGAAATTGTGGAGTTCATAGGCCACCAAGAAGCCCGGATTTAACATCACTTTATTGAATTTGAATTGTTTTTTGTAAAACACTTGTAAAAAATTTGTTTTTCCTTAGAGTGACAATATTTATTGATTTTATTATTAGGAAGATCGATTTCGAAAATGTATTTCTTCTTCAGTTCCTTTTTTACAACTAATACATGTATTAGTTGTAAAAAAGGAACTAAAGAAGAAATGCATTTTCGAAATCGATCTTCCTAATAATAAAATCAATAAATATTGTCATTAAGGAAAATTTGTTACAAGTGTTTTACAAAAACAATTCAAATACAATTTTATAAGTGACAAAAGTTAACAGTTGGGCTAAAACATGAATTTCAACCATTAATTATAGCACAAAAAGTTAAAAACAACATTCGAGTTGAAATTGAGGTCATTGAACCGCTTTTATTGGAAAAAGTCATCGACAGTTTTGATGTTCGGATGCAGGCCTGTAGACGAAGCCATGGTGGACATATGAACGGTATTGTTTTTCATACATAAATAGGATAGGACCACCTTTCCTTATCGATAAGACATTTTGACTTTTCATCCCAAAAAGTGTGTTTTATTTACAAATGAGTAAAGGACTAACAAATGACCCACCCCGTTTGTGTTTAGTTCATGCTAGTCATTGATAGATGATTCTAATATTCAGAAATCAAATTATATTTGAAATGCAGTTTTAAACTGCAAAATTAGTTCAGATTTATCAATCTCCATATACAAATATTTTGGTAATTATTAATCTTAATTTATTTAGTAAATTTTAATTAAACCTCATATTTTGTGTCATTTTTAAACAGCTGGAATGAGCTAACCATCAATTTAGTTAGTCGAAAATTTAAACTAAAAGAAATCGGCGTGATACACATAGTGTGAACGTTATTTTCAGACTAAATACAAATTTTTATTAAACAAGCCTAAAATCATAATTAAGAATTCAGAGTTCAAATTCGAACCATGTATATTTTGTTGAGCTCTACTGAGAGTTGGCCGAATTAAAAAAATATGGAGTTGCATTGAACTAACAATGTTTTGGTTACTGAATTGGCAAATATTTCATTCATGCATAAATTAGCTGATGTATTTCGAATGAATTATACCAGCTAATAATTTACGTCTTTCAATATCACAATATAAACTTATTTTGCCCCTTGGATAATAAGATGATTACAAGTTAGTAGCAGTACTGTTAGCAGTAAGTTTGTGAGACTAACTAACAAAATCTAGAAAAAATAGTGAGAAAATATAGATTGTAATATCATTTCTCAGGTTGTTGACGCTGTCTACATTGTCGACGTCAGGAATGCAGAAAATCGCTATTACGTAATCTACCTCGCCCAACTCTGGTTTTTAAGGAAGATCATTTCAAATAATAATATTCAAAGTGTTAGTAATAAAATACACAGAAACATTTTAACAAATAAATCCCTCTACACGATATAAGAGTTTTGGCCACCCACCGTTAAATTGATACGCCTAGTTTAACAAAACATTTTTGTTACACAATCAAATTAAACCTTGCAATGTTTACGTTGCATGTAAGTTAAATCCAAAAGTAAAATTGCCATAGAGATTACACACACGTAACAAATGTTTTAGTACATCAATTCATTTTTAGCACTTCTCATCCCGCTGCGTCGAAATAAAGTAAACAAACTTCACCGATAAATCCCATTTTGACTTTTGAAATCAAGCCCGCTTGTAACAGCATAGGAAATATATAGAAAAACATCGTAAAAAGGGAAAATGTTTATTTTATTTTTATTAGACATGTGTACGAGAGATGGCTTTGTTACAGATTTGTAACGATAAATTTGAATAACCTTTCAGATCTTTGTACAAATTTATTATTTTATTTTTTAAGATGCATAAATAAATCTTTTGAATTACAATAAAATTATTTTAATTTCGAATTTATAAAACCCTTAAATGATTTTTTTTTTTTGGGTAGGTATACAACATACATACAGACGTTTACAACAACGTAATACATCTACATAAATTTTACACAAAAAAGTTTTCCTTAAACCTTGATTTCATGATGATTTCATTTTCTTGTTTTCTTTTTGAAGCTAACAAAAAGCAGCAAACAAAAGAATACGAAAAATATGAAAATTCATCATCGTTTTAGGATTTTTTAATTAAATTACTTCTTTAATTTTTAATTAAAATTTTAAATTGACTTAAATGAGTGAATTTATTTTCCTTTTTTTTGTGGATTCAAATCTTTACATAATTTGGGTTTCATAATATTTTTGTAGTCTCGATATACTAAAATTGGGGTACAAAATAAGTTTTCTATTGGCTTGTTCCTTTAATTACCTTTAATTTGTTTATGCAAGGCCATGCGCATTATTTGTGGCAATGGTGTTTTAATTGATCACCAAATTAGTTGAAACAGAATTAAATTGAAAAATGACTCAACATAATTTCTCAAATTTCTTCAAATATCTTACTTTCAAATATTGATTCTAATTAGATAATGGTGATGCCGCCGGAATAAAATAAATAAATGCCTGTTGGTGGCTGCCCACTCAGCGATGTGTTTTTGTTTCCTTGATATTAACTGTTGGAAATGTTTCAATTCATTTGCAGTTCCAACAAAATTTGTTCCGTTGTCAATATAAACGTCCGAACAGATGCCGTGGCGACTTTGAAACCGTTTGAATGCTGCAAGAAATGTATCCGTTGTCATGTCAGAAGCCAACTCGAGGTGCATGGCCGCTTGTAGGTTGTAAATTTTCTTGCCTGGCTTGTTTTTATGGTGTACGGACCGGCGCAATCCACACTAGTTTGGAAGAACGGTCTGATATGGTTGACTCGTGGAGGTGGCGGCTGTCCCATTAGTTGTACTTGTGTAACCTTCCTTTGTCGAAAACATTTGACGCAATTGTAAATCACGCTTCGGATTAAATCTTTGCACCGAAGTATAGCGTATTGCTGCCTGAGAATTGACATCAACAAATTTGAGCCCGCGTGCAAATGTTGTTCATGTGTCTCGTTAACGATTTTTCGTATTATGGGATTATTGCCTGCCAGAATTATCGGATGATTTAGATCGTGTTGTTCCTTGGAATATGCAATGCGACCGCCTACCCGCATAATTCAAGCATTATCTAAGTATGGTGATGAGAAGAAATATAATTAGATTTATTCAGTGGTAACTTATTGCACAAGTTGATAATTTCATTCCGGAAACTTGAAAGTTGCGCTTCCTTCAGTATTATTTTGTATGACTCGTACAACTCAACTACCGTTAAAGGACCTTGGATTCGAAATTTCGAAGCCAGAACTCGAATTGCTTTGGTTGCTCTGAAAAATCTCTCGATGATTTTATTAACTGTAGCGATTTGGTCGACGTCTGCAAGTCTTAGCGACATTGCTTAATGCTAGAGTAGTAGTAGGACACCTCTCTGGTGGTGTTTCTGGTAATTTAAATGGTTCTTGTCGTAGCCAATCTGGTCTCTGCCACCACATTCGGTTTTCGATAAGTTCATCTGAAAGAATACTACGGGAAGCGAAGTCCGCTGGATTTTGTTCGATTTAACGTATAGGACCATTGCTGAGCATTCGTTGAATTTAATTTTTCTGTGACTCGATTCAACACGAATATATTTCCCTTTCTAGGTGGATTTGCCAACCAAGCGAGTACGGTAGTGGAATCCGAGCATAATGAGACTTGTGGAGGTACTGGAAGTTCCAACGACTTGGTTACTGACGTAAGCAATCTGACAAGTAGCAGAGCCGCGCCTAATTCCAATCTAGCAGCATTAACATAGGTATTTGCAGCAATGATGTTCAGGCATCTGCAAATCCACATAGATGCAATTGGTCATTGGAATTAAGCCACATCGGTATTATGATTTCTTCCAATAATTGTAAATTGGTTCGAATTTTTAACCAGTGATTTTGAACATTTGTAGGGAGTTCATCGATCTTCAGCAGCCAAAAGCCTTGAAAAAGTATTTTAATTACAACTGTCACAGGTGATAACCATCCCATTGGAACGAATACACGCGACGCTTCAGATAACATGTTTCTCTTAGTATACTTGATGGATACTGGCAGGACCACTTTAAACGAAAAACAATCTCGTTGTGGTTCAAATTTAATACCTAGCACTGAGATTAATTTAGTTCCTTCGGTAATTTCACGAATGGAAATTTCTCGATCTTCTGCGGGTATGGTTTGTATAGAAGCCTCACGTCATTTGATGCCCATTTTCTAAGGTGGTACCCACCAAGCCTCATTAGGGAAATTATCTCGGTTTGGGTGGCTATAGCATCATTCATACCACTCGCTCCAGACATTAAATCATCCATGTAAAAATCCTTGATTAGTGTGTTGGGTGAGTCTCTCGGTGCAGCTCTGCTAATTTACAAATGCCGGCGTTGCCAAAAACGAAGCTGATGCCGTGCCGTAGGTATTGGTCGAGAGTCGGTAATGTTTTATCGTTGCTGCTGAAGAATCGCACCAAATAGTGTGTTGCTAGTCTGTATCAGCCTTATCAATCCATAGCTGACGAAACATTTTCACGCTGTCTGCCGTATAGATGTAGCGATGTTTCCGGAATCTTATTAAAATTTCTAGAAGTGCTTGCTGTATGATCGGTCCAACCATTAACGTGTATCATTTAGTGATACCAAATGGCATAGTGGTTAAAGCTTTGACGTTTGGATCGGGAGGTACCGGGTTCGAATCCCGATAGGGGCAGGATGCAAAGGGAATTTTCATCAACAAATTACGATTTGGGATGAGAAGGAACACATCTTTGACCCCCTGTCGGAGTGCGGGGCTCCCGGTCCGACCCATCTTCTATGCCAGTATAGGCTGGCATGGAGCTATGCAATGTGCAGATGGTAATTAAATCGGACCTATATCCGTACGTCCTCGAATTGGCCAATACAGGCGTAAAGGTAAGGACGTAAATAAGCGAACCGCGAAAGAGTAGGGAGAGCTTCGGCCCGAGAACAGATCAGGGAAAATAAAAATAAAAATAAAAAAAGATACCCCTAAGGTAGATTTAGTTGACGTATCAAATACGACACGGAGCTTGGTCGTTGAACTAGTCTCTTTCGTTACAGGATGATGATGCTCCAGGTAATATTTTTTATCATTTGGTGTAATTTCGGTGTAGTTCAAGATCCGTCGTCAGTATTTGTTCAAGCGATTTGAACCTCCTAATGGCTTCATTGAATGATTCACCCAATGCAGGTTTATTGGGCTTAAAAGGTAGACGTACTGTGAATTTACCTGAACTTTCAATCGTTAAATGATTGTTGAAATGTTTGATGAAACACTTTTCTTCTTTGGTATACTGCATTACAGCTGGTAAATCTTGTGTCTCCCAGAATTATTTGTTTGGTCAATGTTTATCTTTCTTGGGCAGATAGACTGGTGGTTTGTTGGATCTATCCTAATAAAGTCTTCTGAGTAACGGGATGATCTTCATCTTTTTTATTTGGCCCTCGGATAGAAGTAGCAGAAATTTGTCACAGCCAATTAAAAGATCTATATTGCCCGGTATGTGGAAATCAAGAACAGCCAAAGTAAGATGATTTAGATGCTCGAATCGGTTTCGATTTATCGATTTAGGAGGAAGGTTGGATGTGACTTTGGGTAGGTTATAGGCAGTTACGTCAAATGTGAAGCCTTCTTTTTTCTGGATCTTACCAACAGGGGTGATACCCTCTTGAGCAGCTAGCTCTTCCACCACTAATCGTATTAATATTAAATCTTGCATTGGATCGTACAACATTTAGTCTTCTGGCACAATTCTCAGCAATGCACGACAAAGTCGCCATTCGCCAAATATATCTCTCACTTCGACAATTGCGGTTGGTAGTAGTGCATCATAACTAAGATCGGTCTGAACCAACGTATGTTGTCGTTGTTTTCTTTGGTACTGGTGGCATCATCTTCCCGATCTACACTTGAATACGACCTGCTCTTCTGCTAGACAGTTGAAGCATGTGGGACTGCTGTTAATATATTGTCTACGTTTTTCTAAACCCATTTCGGTGGTGGCCTTGTTTCGTTGTTGGTATGGAAGGTTCTGGTAGGAGTCTTTTGTTTACCTTGAACTATAGTGGTTGGTTGCTTCAATCCTTCGAAAGAATTCATTCTTTTGTTTAAAAACTCCAACAACTCGTCGATCTTTGGGAAACCTTGGTCTGAGGACTTGTGTTTCCACATCTGTAACAATTTTTTAAAATAAAAATATTGGAGATAGGCCGGTTAGTTTTATATCGGGGTATTAAGAGCTATCGTTCATACCGTTCTTACTAAAAAATCATGCAGAACAATTTACTCTACCTATTTAATTTATAGTCTTTGACATGTCACTAGGTAAAAATATTTTCCATAATAAAACAAAATTTTAAGAACTAGGTTGTCAAACAATTTATTTGCTAATGTATTTCGTTTGTGTGTGCAATTTACAAATTATTTAGTTTAACAAAACGTTTGAGTCTGCTTTGTGGCCGCAAAAATTTAAAAGATATTTTCAGTTCGGCACTTAAATAGGCATAAGCCGTTTTACCACTTTTATCCCTGTCAGATAAATTTGCACCTCTTGCCAACAATTCCAAAACAATGTAACCCCATTTGTCGTATTGCGCGGCGTACAGAATTGGTGACATTCGACTTTTATTTCGTACATTAATCATCGGGCTATGTTTCAATAATTGTCGCAGTAAATCGTCCGAACCTATTACGTGCTCGTCGATATTTTGACAATAAACTAGTAATGCTGTATCGCCATTGTTATTTTGGTGGTCTACAGATAAACCACGCTCGATCAATTTATCAATTACTTCAGAATGTTTAGCTTTCACAGCTAAGTGTAGGCAAGAATTTCCGTGCCTATCATAAACGGAAAAATTTATGTTTGGTAGTTCTATTAACAGTTGACTAAGTGCTGTTTTCGAAATAAACGCGCTTAAAATTAAATTAGTAATGTCAGTTGAAGAATGTGTCTCACCCAAATTGAGCCGAAGTCTAAAATTTTTAAATTTTAATAATAATTTGGCTATACATTCATTGCCATTCCAGAGTGCTGAACATAAATCATGTGCATGCAAATGTGGATGATATTCTAGAAGTAACTCTGCAATTTCAAGGTGCGGAGTCATAAAAACGGGTGATTTTCCTGCTCTATTAATAGCATTTATATTTCCTCCGTGCTCAAGTATATACCGGATCAGAGAGCGTGATGTTTCATTTGACGTACAGTACGACACATCATGTAATGGAGCGCATAAAAATGAACGATATTTATTTACATAAGATGTTGAGGTCCACGTATTTAGAAGTTCAAATAGTTCGCGAGATTCAGCCAAATGAATAGGTAAACGACCCGAGTAGTTAAGCGTATTTGAGTTTACTCCAAGCTCTAATAATATTTTGGTTGCATAAAAATTACTGTTACCTACCGATTCATGAATTGAATTGTAAGAAGCAACTGAATTGTAGTAAGCACCAGATTGCAACAAAGCTCGAAACATTTGATTTGATTTTTTCATATTAGCCGTATAAATTGATGAGATTGATCGACTCAAAACCTCCTTACTAATGGTATCCATGTTAATTTGAGATACTATGAACTTGTATGTCAAAACACTACGAAAGCGAACAGCTTTTGCTATCAAATTTTCTTGATCTCTAACATGTAGTGATCTCAAATTAAAATTGTGATGCAACATCGTTGCAAATTTAAAAAATTCAACATCGTCGTCCCCGATCCTTAATATTGACCTTAGAATTGTGTACACAATCTCATTATTTAGATATTGTTTGCCCGTTTGAAGTAAAAATTTGAATTTTGCAATCTCCTTGCTTTTGAGCGCACCAAAAATATATCTCGAAAAATAACGTACTGATTTGGCACAGGTATCCCTTGCTGATGGATATTTTTCAAATAATTCAATAATTTCGGGTAACGAAAGCACCACCACCAAACCGATTACAACAGTATCAATTTGTCCAGGATGCATATCAAGCATCTGAAGAGCTAATCTCGTTGATCCATTAAAAATTGTTAGATTGCCTATTTGAAAGAGATCATTGATTTTAAATTCTGGTCCATATTTTAAACACTCGGTCGCAATTTGTGCATGGTTATTTTTTAATAAGTGTTCGAAAACAGTGCCATAAAATTGTTTATACTGACTTCCCGATGGATGAATATAATTAAGTATTTGGCACCACGTCATACCGGTTTCGGCTGTTATCCTTTCCACGACGTATTGAAATAAATTCCAATTGTCCTTACGTAATAGTTTCTGGAACATTTCATAGGAGACAAACACATCAGTGTACATCTTAAACTGGAAATTTGTGTAAAGGGATTGTAAAAATTCTAGACGACCATTCTCCAAAGCAAACCCAAGTAATTCCTGAAAGTTTGGTTTAATGCCATAGTCGCGCAATTTACTGAATATTTCGAAACTTCCCGAGATTGCGGTACAATTTAGTAACGATATATCCTTTAGAGATTTTGCATTTAAATTTAAAACGCCATTCGCGAAAATATTTTTTATCATACGCACTGTAATTAATTTACCGCGTTCGGTCCGTGGTGATAAGCACCACACACTAATCGGCGTAAAATTATCACTTTTTATTAAAAACACAGCACATTTTTTGTAATTTACGTCACTGATAACTTCACACTTTTGGTATTCGTCATATAAGTCGGTGAGCGTTGCAATATCGGCGTCCCCAAATCCAATATAAATTATTGTTTTGTTCAATAACGTGAGTTTGCTCGATTTTTGGATAAATTTTAAATCTTGTTCGTAGATATTCCACAAATTGGAAACGATATCCAGTTGGTTATCGATCATAGCACGAATTATGGGCACTTCCGGCTGATCATCTGGTTTATAGATATTTTTATCCACATGCAATGATTTAAAATTCATTTTTTTATGAATTAACGACTGTTGTTTGATAGGATAGTGTAGATCTTTGATTAAATATATTTTATATGCTCGTATATGTAAAATAATAAACGGGTAGCATCATGTATTATAGGAGATAAGGTTGAAACTAATGTGTCACCAATTCGAGATATCAAGCATGGGTTGCTTGAATTAATTTCTAAAAATTATTTTTATTAATAGAATTTAATTCCACACCGTACACCATTTTGCGCGAGATACAGAGTGTTTTCATTTATTCATTCTGTATATTTCTATTACTTTTTTCATAGCAAGAGTATATGTCACTAAGTTTAGGAAATTGTAGTAGTTAGCAATTTCCCAGTTGGAAATTTGTCATACGGTTAATTTTTTTTACTCCGAATAAGAAATTGTCTAATGGAACTCGATTAATGGTGATAAGTATTCAGCAAAATTTCATCTCTGCTGAAATCATCTACGAATGCAATCGTGGCGGCAACATCTTCAATCCGCGAATAAATTTTCAAACAACAGATACACTTTTGCCGTATGTTTTCTATCAACAAAACGAAGGGTCAGGCATTCGACGGATTTGGCATCGATCTCGTACTCTCACATGGACAGTGCTACGTCGCCGTGGCTCGATTGAAAAACGTAAATAACCTAAAGTTTTGCATCACGAAAAGTCCGCAACAAGGACATTTGCTTCCGTTTCAGGTGGCCATATTCCAAACATTCTTCCAAAAATCATTTAAGAAACCCAGTATCATCCAACATAAACAATCTCATCATAATCGGTTAAGAAATGGACGAGTACTGTCCTGAGTGGATTCCAAATATCATTTAAGTACCCCATTTTCATCCAACATACCCAAGCCCATCATAATCGGTTTTGAAATGGTCGAGTTCCGTCCCTGGCGGCGATATTTCAGAATATCTTCCACAATTTGCTTTAAAATCTTATTTCTATCAAACATACTCAATCCCAAGATAAACGATTAATGAATGATCCCGTACCGCCCCGAGTGGCAATAGTACAGAATTTGTGAATTTACAAATCCCATTTTGAGTAACATGCTCATTTGCAATACAAATTGTAGTTCATTAATTTTTTACTAATAATTGTTCTTCGTCCTTTATATTTTTTATGTTGTCATCTTCAAGGCTTATAATTACTCAATCGTATTAATCAGTTCACCGGCAATCATTAAAACGGTTTGAAAACTCTTTAATTAGATACCATATAGGCAACATGCAATTCATACAACATTTTTCTCCATTTTTAGAAATGGTGACACAAGCTTGATATTTAAATTATCACTATACGTGCTTAAATAAAAATCAAATAAATTGGCGACTGGAAAGTCAAGACACACGAGCATTTGTCTTAAAAAAATTTATAATATCATTTTCATCCAACATACCTAATAACCGAGTTCCATCTCAGATGGTCATACTACTGAACTTCTTCCCAAACTCACTTAGGCATCCCATTTTCAACCAATATATCCAATCCCATCATAATCGGTTAAAAAATATTCGGATTTCCGTCCTATAGGTGACCATATTCCAAATCTTTTCTAAAAATCATTATGAAATCCCAATTTATATCCAAAAAAAAACCCAATCGCATCATAATCGGTTAAGAAATGTCTGGGTTCCGTCTCGGGTAGTTCAAAAATTTTCTAAAAATTAGTTTAGAATTCCATTTCCGATTATGAGGGGATTGTATATGTTGGAACCCCAGCAAAAATCATTTTAGAATGACATTTCTATCCAACATACCCATTTGCTTCATAAATGGTTAAGAAATAACCGAGTTCCATCCCAGGTGGAAATATTTCATAACTTCTTCCAAGAATCGCTTTAGAATCGTATTTCCATCCAATATACCCAATCCCATCATAATCGGTTAAGAAATGGCCAAATTCCGTCCCAGCTGGCCATATTCTAGAACTTCTTCCAAAAGTTATTTTAGAATCCCATATTCATCCAACCTGTCCAAACTTGTCATAATCGATTAAGAAATATCCTAGTTCCGTTCCAGATGGTCATATTCGAAAATTTCTTCCAAAAATAATTTTATTTTAACATTTAAGAAATGGGTGAGTTTCGTATAATATAAATCAGTTTAGAATCCCAATTTCATTCAACTTAGTCAATCCCATCGGTTAAAAATGACCGAGTTCCGTCCAACGTAGCCATGTTCTAGAACTTCTTTTAGATCAGTTTAGAATACAATTTCCATCCAACATACCCAATCCCATCATAATCGGTTAAAAAATATGCGGGTTTCCGTCCCAGGTGGCCATATTCCAAATCTTTTTTAAAAATCATTATGAAATCCCATTTATATCCAAAAAAAAAACCCAATCGCATCATAGTTAAGAAATGACCAGGTTCCGTCCCAGGTGGCGATACTTCCGAATATCTTCCACAAATGGCTTTAGAATCCCATTTCCATCTAACATACCCAATCCCATCATGATTGGTTAAGAAATGTTTGGGTTCCGTCCAGGGTAGTTCAAAACTTTGAGGGGATTGTATACGTTGGAACCCCAGCAAAAATCATGTTAGAATGACATTTCTATCCAACAAATCCATTCGCTTCATAAATGGTTAAGAAATAACCGAGTTCCGTCCCAGGTGGAAATATTCCACAACTTATTCCAAGAATCGCTTTCGAATCATATTTCCATCCAATACACCCAATCCCATCATAATCGGTTAAGAAATGGTCAAATTCCGGCCCAGGTGGCAATATTCTAGAACTTCTTCCAAAAGTCATTTAAGAATTCCATTTTCATCCAACCTGTTGAAACTTATCATAATCGATTAAGAAATATCCGAGTTCCGTTCCAGGTGGTCATATTCGAAAATTTCTTAACATGCCCAATCCTATCATAAAAGCTATAGAAATATGCGGGTTCCATCCCAGGTGGCCATATTCCAAAATGGCCGTTGAATCCCTGGTGACTACATTCTAGAACTTCTTCCAAAAATAGTTTCAGAATAAGTATTCAACATAACTAATCGCACCACAAACAATTAAGAAATGGGCGAGTTTCGTAATAAATAAATCAGTTTAGAATCCCAATTTCATTCAACTTAGTCAATCCCATCGGTTAAAAATGACCGAGTTCCGTCCAACGTAGCCATGTTCTAGAACTTCTTTTAGATCATTTTAGAATACAATTTCCGTCCAACATACCCAATCCCATCATTATCGCTTAAAAAATATTCGGGTTTCCGTCCCAGGTGACCAAATTCCAAAAAAGTTCTAAAAATCACTATGAATTCCCATTTCTATCAACAAAAAAACCCAATCGCATCATAATCGGTTAAGAAATGGCCAGGTTCCGTCCCAGGTAGCGATAATTCAGAATATCTTCAACAAACCGCTTTAGAATCCCATTTACATCTAAAATACCCAATCCCACCATAATTGGTTAAGAAATGTCTGGGTTCCGTCCCGGATAGTTCAAAACTTTTCTAAAAATTAGTTTAGAATTCCATTTCCGATTATGAGGGGATTGTATATGTTGGAACCCCAGCAAAAATCATTTTAGAATGACATTTCTATCCAACATACCCATTCGCTTCATAAATGGTTAAGAAATAACCGAGTTCCGTCCCAGGTGGAAATATTCCATAACTTCCTCCTACCCAACCCGGTCATAATTGATTAATAAATGGCCAAATTCCGTCCCAGGTGGCCATATTCTAGAACTTCTTCCAAAAAGCATTTAAGAATCCCATATTCATCCAACCTGTCTAATCTTATCATAATCGATTAAGAAATATCCAAGTTCCGTTCCAGGTGGTCATATTCGAAAATTTCTTACTAAAATAATTATAAAATCCAATTTTTATCTAACATATCCAATCCTATCACAAAAGGTTAGAAAATGGCTGGGTTCCATCCCAAGCAGCCATACTCCAAAACTTCTTCCTAAAATCGCTTTGGAATCTCATTCCATTTAACATACCCAATCCCATCATAAAAGGTTAAGAAATATCCGGGTTCCGTCCAAGGTGGCCATATTCCAAAATGGCCTTTGAATCACTGGTGGCCATATTCTAAAACTTCTTCCAAAAATAATTTTAGAATAAGTATTCAACATACTTAATCCCACCACAAACAATTAGGAAATGGGCGAGTTTCGTAATAAATCAGTTTAGAATCCCAATTTCATTCAACATAGAACTTCTCGAAATCCTTTTAGAATACAATTTCTATACAACATACCCAATCCCATCATAATCGGTTAAAAAATATACGGGTTTCCGTCCCAGGTGGCCATATTCCAAAACTTTTCTAAAAATCGTTATGAAATCCCATATCTATCAACAACAAAAAAACTGATTAAGGTATGGTTAAGATATGGCCAAATTCCGTCCCAGGTGGCCATTTTCCAGAACTTTTTCCAAAAACCATTATAAAATCCCATTTCTATCAAACATACCAAATCCCATCACAAACGATCAGAAAGTGGGCGAATTCCGTTCCGGGTGGCCGTATTCCAGAATTATTCAATAAATAATTTTAGAATTCCTTTCCCATCCAATCCCACCACAATCGATCAGGAAATGGAATAGATCCATCCCAAGTGGGTATATTTCATAGAATCCCATTTCCATCCAACATACTCATTATTTTCATAATCATTGGCCGACCCATCTTCCATGCCAGTTAAATCGGCTGGTATGAAGCTACGTAATGCTCAGATTGTTCCACTTTAATTAGACATATAGTCGTACGTCCTTGATATGGCTCAATAAAAGGTACCGCATGCCGTTCAAGATCCCGGAGATCGAGAACCATCACAGGCGCTACGATAGTGCACACCTCTAGCGCCAACTTGTCAAATTTAAAAAAAAACGATTTGAAATTGGTACTTGTATAGGTTTTGAGCGTAGAGACGTCCAACGTCGTCCAATTTTTCAATAACGCGGTCCAGCTAATTTATATTGATAACATTAATTCTATTTCAGTTTGGGTTTTATTTAAACACAAACAACAAATCCACTTTGCTCACATACGTGACGCATAGGGACGATAAGGAAAACCAATTAATTATATCATTATCAATTAGGATTTTTACATGACTCGATCATTGAGGAACCCATGCTATCTCGAATTCATTCAAGCCTTATCAGTTTTAATTTGCGAAAAAATTTATTTTACTTTGTGCATTAAATCGAACACCAGCAAACCATTAAAATATCAATAATGAATTCAACGCCAAACAATTGGAATAGAAATGTCTATACTCCAGATGATCAGTCGGAAGTGCCCATAATTCGTGCTATGATCGATAACCAACTGGATATCGTTTCCAATTTGTGGAATATCTACGAACAAGATTTAAAATTTATCCAAAAATCGAGCAAACTCACGTTATTGAACAAAACAATAATTTATATTGGATTTGGGGACGCCGATATTGCAACGCTCACCGACTTATATGACGAATACCAAAAGTGTGAAGTTATCAGTGACGTAAATTACAAAAAATGTGCTGTGTTTTTAATAAAAAGTGATAATTTTACGCCGATTAGTGTGTGGTGCTTATCACCACGGACCGAACGCGGTAAATTAATTACAGTGCGTATGATAAATAATATTTTCGCGAATGGCGTTTTAAATTTAAATGCAAAATCTCTAAAGGATATATCGTTACTAAATTGTACCGCAATCTCGGGAAGTTTAAAAATATTCAAGGAATTACTCAACTGTGGCATTAAACCTTATCCACAAGAATTATTTGAGTACGCTTTGGCAAATGGTCGTCTAGAATTTTTACAAACCTTGTACAGAAAATTCAGGTTTAAGATGATTACTGATGTTTTTAATTCCCTCAAAGTATTTTCGAATTTAGTGCGAACTGATAACTGGGATTTATTTCATTATGTCGTAACATGCATAATAGCTGAAACGAATGCGACTTGGTGCCAAATACTGAACGATATCCGGCCAACAGATTCGTACGGTAAGGTGAATTGGGTAAAATATGACACTGTTTTTGGATATCTATTGAGTAATAACTGTATCAAAACTGCCACCGAGTGTTTAAAATATGGACCAGATTTAACTATCAAAAATGTCCTAGGGATGGTAAACGTGCTTACGCTACATGAAGTAATTGAACTATTTGAAAAATACCCAGCGGCTAGGGATACTTTTGCTAAATCAATCGGTCGTTTCTCAAAAAATTTTATCGATATGTTCAAAAGAGAGCAGTTAGAAAAACTAAAATTTTTACTTGAAACCGGCAAAGAGCATCTAAATAACGAAATTGTGTACAGGATTTTAATGTCAATAACAAGGACAGATGACGATGATGTTAAATTTTTTAAATATGTCATGATGTTACGTCACAATTTTGATCTACGATCATTAGCGCTTACCGATCAAGAAAAGTTGATAATTGCAACTGTTCGCTTCAGTAATGTCAGGATATATAAGTTCGTAGTGTCACAAGTGAATTGTGATAGGGATAACCGTGACATGGAAATATTGTCTGATTTCATTTGTTTTAACCACATGACTAGTACGAAAAAACAAAATCAAATGTTTCGAGCTCTGTTGCAATCCGGAGTTTATTACAACACGAAACACTATCAGAACTTAATTCATTTATCGATACGCCACAATAATTTCTATGCAACCAAGATATTATTAGAGCTTGGTGTAAGTTTAGACATATTTGATTACCGTTCGGGTTGCTTACCAACTCACTTCGCGAAAACTCGGGAATTGTTTCAACTTTTAAACACCTGGACATCAAAGTCTTACGTGAATAATAACGCACTATGTTTATGCTCTCCATTACATGAGTGCATGAAGAACGAAGCAACTACTTGCTCTCTTGCCCGTTATTTACTAGAAAATGGGGGAAATGTAAATGCAACGAACAGAGAAGGCAAATCACCCATTTTTATCGCTACTCGACTAGAAATGGCAGAGCTGCTCTTAGAGTTCAATCCAAAATTGAATGACGACGATTTATATTCCGCACTACGCAGCAAAAATAAATGTTTAACCAAATTATTATTTAAATTAAAAGATTCCAATTTTCGATTATACGAGTATTTAGATGGAAAATTTTCAGATGATTCTCATAATAGATTAATTCTACGTTCGTTTAAGTCAAAGAGTACGCTTAGTCAACTGTTATTAGAACTACCGAATGTAAATATATTCGCATGTGACAAGAAAGGAAATTCGTGTCTCCATAAAGCCGTGAAAGCACAACATTCTGTAGTGATTGATAAATTAATTGAACGAGGTCTATCGATAGAACAGCAAAATAACAATGGCGATACAGCATTGCTAGTTTATTGCAAAAATATCGATGAAAAGCTAATTGGCCCGGACGTTTTACTACATCAATTATTGAAATATAACCCGATGGTTAATGTACGGAATAAACAACGGACGACACCGGTTTTGTATGCTGCACAACGTGACAGAAGAGGTTACATTATTTTGGAGCTATTGGCTAGAGGAGCATGTTTATCTGATAGGGATAAATGGGGTTATACGGCCTATCACTATTTAAGTGAAGACCTGAAAACATATTTTAAATTTTTGCGGCCACCAAACCGATTTAAAAGTTTTTTTGCGTTTAATAAATTGTTTAATTAGTTAACGGTTGCTTATAATTTGGAGGGTTAAATGAGAGATAATTAACTATGTCAATGGTTTGTATGTTTACGTTTGTTTTGATTGGGATACATTCCTTTTTTAAATACGAAAAATAATAAACTCTCGTAGCTCATGGGTACATTTGTTGGTGGGGTTCGATAAATAATAAAGGGTGCGGCCACTTTTAGTTCGTGTTGGCGCCGTCCTGTTGAAACCAAATATCGGTCAAATCTTTCTCTTCAATCGCAAAGGTTTGGGTGTATTGGCTTCATAATTATCACGTGTGGATTTCTGAGCCCCAAATACGGAAATTTTGCTTGATCACATAGGAGTCACATAGATCGCCGAGGAGTAATTGAGTATAGTCGGAAAACATTTTTTTTAATACATACGAATACATACATAATACTGAATTTCTGCCACTTGAACGTTTAATTTTAGTTTTATTACATTTTTAATTATTCGCACGCCGTTCATGGTTACTCAGCGCAGGTATCAGAATTACTGTTTTATTTATTTTTCTCTATACAGGACTTATACATACAAAATCAATAAACACTACCACATACTGCTTAAGTCAAAAATGTTGTCGTATTACATCATTCTGTATTACATCATACAATGGGGGGTTGTATCACCATGCTCGGTAAAAGATGGCGCTAGTTGTCAACAAGATGCAGGACAATTCGAAAAAAAATTATAACGAAGACACTATAAAGCAAATGTATCTAAATGGGTGATGATACAGTGTTGGTGGATGGTTGGTTGGTCAATTTATCAAACAACAAGGTAGGAGGTAAATGATTTATTCCTCAAAATGGTTTGATTTTGATTCCAGGTTAAGTTCAAAGTATTAATCAAACAGAAAGTTTTGAATATTATTGGCTCTTAGTTTGTAAGATGAATATCAATAACAAAAAGGACCACAAACATACATGCATACATACATAAATGCTCAAACGAATCTAAAGTAATTTTAGGTTATAACTACCGGGTGACTACAAGAAGTGTTACCAACTTCATACTGTCATTGCTGTCAAACCAGTGATGACAGGGCACTCAAATTTACACAAATGACAGTTCATTCCATTGTTTACAAGCGTACATAAGCATTTTAGTGGGAAATATTAAAAAAAAAATTATCCGCAATGTAATTCAAGCGTATAGAGGAAAACCACAGCCGCACATTGTTAACCAGTTAAAACATCTTCATATGAATAGAATGGTTGTGTATCGCACCATAAATCGTTATAACGGTACTGGCAGCATTGCAAAACGCCATGGTGGTGGACCGAAACGTACTGCAACATCGCCGGATATCATTCGGAAGGTGAAGGCGAAATTGGCTCGAAATCCGCGCCGTAGCGGCAGAAAAATGGCTCGAACGGCTGCAGCACATATTGAAAGATTGCCACTCGAAACCAAGCGCCGCCGATTGTGATGGCTTGGGCCGCCGTAACGGCCGAAAGCCGTTCACCGCTCGTTTTTTTGGACCGTGGCATCAAGATAAATGCTCAAATTTGTCGGGATCATGTGTTGGATCTCTGCCAAATGTGCTGATTATGTTGCTAGATCATCTGCCATCTGGATAGCTTTGATAATTTAATGTCTGTGATATCTTCAGTTCGTAATTGGCTTGTCGACTGGTATCCATCCATCGTGTATCCATCTGCTACTCGTCGTACGTGATGCTTCATGCTCTTGACTGCGGCCTGAAAAAATCCACCAAAATATGATGAGCCTGATGGAATAAACTGGAAAAAGTCATAAGGATGATTACGAGCCCCAATATCGGTATGATTTCTTTGCATATTCCCCTACGCGCCAGGAATCTTTGCAAAGCGTAGAGGTAAGCGTCTGTGGTTAGATCAGAGACACTCTCGATGTGGACAGTTTTAGTTGCCGGGCAAATAATGAGGCATACATAAATATTATAAGATTTTTGTCCCCTTCCTCGAACCAAATATGTCTCTGGAATGAACTTTATAAATTGGTCTGACAAATTCTACCCTTGATTTTGGAAAGTCACCTATTACCTGGTTGAGTACTCTTCCATTATATTTAAAACATAATACATTTGTATCCACCATAAGTGTGAGTACAGCATGCAGTTGTCATACATGATGCTCTCTTACAATTAATTCAGTTATTTTGTCTTTATAGCAGACATAATCAACAGATGCTTTACATCGTTTTTTTTTTAACAATGCATTGGTTAGTCTACCATCCACTCGCTATGGTTCTGAATCGTCGAAAAGAGGCTCTAAGCATTTTAGTGAGTTTGATATTGATGGCTCTTTTAAATCTAAACTGGTTAAATACGTTAATAGGGATTCTTTATGAATTATTTTCGTCTTTAAATTGATGACTGATCGAATCACATAGAAGACCACTCAAAGTATGCTACCAAAAGAGGAGAACCTTTCGATTAATTCATCTATTTCAGTAGGTTGGGGAATTTTATTGTGTAGCTTTTGACATTTTAGGCCAATTCTCGTAATCATTTGGCTATTCTAGCTCATTCCACCATAAACTAAGACCTTGCCATTTCTCCGTTTCGATTCCCTTGGATGCACAGTCAACTGGATTGTTATCAGAATCTGCATGTCGTCTACATGTCTGATTGCCTGTAAATGTATTCCATTTGGAAAGATGTGCCGAGAACCAGTCTGGCACAATAGTAGAATCCGCCCATGATACAACCTCCATCTGAGGACCCTGAATAATTTTACTATTTCGACTGGTATGTATGCGTCTATCTACTTTAATTTTTTCAGGCTTGGACACATTTTTGAGTTTTTCATAACCATTTCTCCGCTATGTGAAGTTTCTGAGAGCATTCATCTTTTTGTGGTTATTAGACTTTCGGAGTGATGTATTTTGAATTGGAAACAATCCGTCTTCGGATTTCAATTAAGCCCCAATACCTTGACTGCTTCAGATTCTTCTATCGCCAAAGTGCTCGTTTCGCTTGTAAATGGAATCGTATTAGTAAGCACTTTCTCGTTGTTCGTTAGCCATTTTCTTAGATGAAACCCGGAACTTGATAGACTGGTATCAATTTCATCTTTCAACTTGGTTACATTCTTGATTGTCAGTCTGCTCGGCTGCTTCGTTGAGTGCACGTGTGGCTAAATATGTGGCACTTGAGGTACCATACGTGACCTGCAATTCGTATGTGGAAGTGAATGCGACCTTGCGTAATCTGAATAGAAGCAACATCTCGTATAGAATGAATTGGATATTTAGCCCAACGGCAAGGCTATCATTTAATGATTTACCAGAGGTGGTTATAGATATCAAACACGACTCTTAATTTCGTAGTACTGCTAAAGCTCTTTATGATGTCGTGTTGAGGCAGATAGTAGCCATTATAATTGATTTCTTGATCGTGGATTGGTTTCAGGTGTCCTAATTGGACATACATTCGACAGTTAATTATTATTTTCTACATAGAATTCATCCGTTGAAGGGCTGTTCGAAAAGAATCTCCAAGGTGGAACGGTGATAATTTAAATGGAAAACGCAGTGTAAAGCAACCAGTATTATCCATCGTTTTTGTTTGTTTCTTCAAAATCACGTTCACAGAATCGTCCTTCTTCTAATAAATTAGGAATTGATACGTCAATGGTTTCTATTTCCCAAAACTTTCTAAGTATGATATTTAGGATTTTATTTGAATTGGTAATAGTGATAGAAATTGATTGCTTCGACGTTGATTCAGCGGATTCTTTTGCGGTGTTGTGAAATTATGGATCTGCTAGAATACATTGATCAAACTCGTTCATATCAATAAACTATATAATTGTTGATCCTCATGCCTTGGTATGACTATTAACGAAACTTGTTCGGTGTATCCATTGGTAGATGCTCAAATTCCCGAAATAGCGAGATTAGCATTTCTCCTTTTTAAACGCAACCTTTTAGACGAATCCAATAAAACTTGACATTGTCGATTTCGATGATGCTGCTGAAGCTATGGAGTTGATTAGTTCGACTTTGAGTGAATATTCTGTGAGTCATTCAACAGTAAAAAAGTGGTAAGCAAGATTTCATGCAAGAGCTTGCAAAACAGTTCGGAGTTACTCACCAAGCAATATTATTTCAATTGCACTCATTGTGAAATATACCGAAGGAATTACGCTGCGTCGTACACATTCTTAAAACGTGATCAACGTCCCGGAGAATGCGTCGCCGATTGCGTAGCCGAGCTTAGACGTCTTGCCAAAAGCTGCAACTTCCACAAGAACAGCCTTGATCGAATGCTACGAGATCGCCTGGTTTGCGGGTTGCGCAATATTCAGTTGCAGCAGATGTTTTTGGCTGAAAACGATTTAAAGCTAGATACCGGTATCGATCGCAGCGTTGCCGCAGAAGCTGCCGAGAAGAATCAACAGGTCATTGCTGAAATACAGCAAGTGAAGCAAACCAAACCAAAATATCATGTAGCCCCGGCCAAAATTAATCAACAGAACAAACCGTCAAAATCACAAGGATGTTTGAGCTGCGGGGAGGACGATGACCGATCCACCTGCCGATACCGTACTACCACGTGTTCCTTCTGTGGTATAATGGGACACTAATACATTAACAACCAAAAGCGTTCGAGTCGTCGTTACAGAGAAGTGAAACATGTGGCGAGTCCTTCTGCTGTTAATACTTCTGCTACCGTCAACATAAACCATTTTCCGTGTCGTTTTGAAGTGGACTCGGGTCGAGACATACGATCATATCCGAGACAACATTCAAAAGAGTTTTTCCGAAATCACCACCACTTCGTGAGGCTTTTTGATACTAAACCAGTTGTAAACCAGTTTCCAGTCTACCATTATACATCACCACCGGGAACAAACCCAGTATTATTGGCGTCGTTTGGTTCGAACCTTTAGGGATTTTCATTCAAGGAGTACATTCAATCACAGACACAGGTTTTTCCGATGTACTGGTGACATACAGTCACCTATTTTCAGCTGAGCTGGGCTCGTACAGTGGGCCTCCTGTTGTTCTACAAGTGGATCCAAAAGTCATTCCGATTCGTTTGCCAGCACGGAAAATTCTTATTGCCATGCGATCAGCAGTTGAAGTAGAGTTAGATAAATTAATTCATCAGGGAATGTTGGTGCCGGTCGAATACAGCGATTGGGCTACGCCTATAGTTGCTGTTCCGAAGTCCGATGGCAGCGTGAGAATTTGCGGCGATTATAAATCAATAGTGAATAAAGCTCTCACACCACATTGTTTCGCGGTTCCATCAGCAAATCACCTATTGTCGACGATACCAAATGGTTCCGTGTTTGCAAAACTCGACCTCGCTCAAGCGTGCGTCTAAAACAAAACAAATATCAAATTGGTTGTTCATCTACCGATTTTCTCGGGTATAGAATCGGTGCCGAAGGTCTACACCCAATGCAACAGAAAATTGACACCATTAGAAGCATTCCACCACCAATGGATAATGGACAGCTTCAAGCTTTCCTAGCCTAATTAATTTTTATCATTCTTTCATTCAAGATAAAGCAACCCTTGCTGAACCTTTGCACCACTTGCTTCACAAGAATGTTCTCTGGAGATGGGGACCTATCGAGCAGCGTAGTTTCAGCAACGTCCTAATGCTCTTTAGTGAGACATACCCATTGAACGGAATTGGCGTCATTCTGTCACATCAAGTGGGAATGAAAGAGCGTCCCATAGCTTACCACTCGAGAAACGGAATGATCGAAACGGAACGACGATACAACCAAGGCGATCGCGAGGCTCTAGCCATTATTGCAGGAGTTAAGAAGTTCCATGATTTTCTCTACGGTCGTGAGTTCGTGATTGTGATGGACCATAAGCCGCTACTTGGACGTTTTACCACAAGTGAGTACCTTCCTGAACGCATACACTTTCAAACTCGTCTTCCGGGCCGGGAAGGATGTGGGGAATGCTGACGGTCTTAGTAGACTTCCAGTTTCAGGCATTTCGATCGTCACAATGGAAGAAAAGTGCTGCTTAAAGATACGGTGCACAAGCCGACAGTTCATGCCGATGACATTGCCGCTTCGACAACCAAAGACCCAGTTCTCTCGCAAATTCTTCAGTGGACACTGAATGGATGGCCAGTGTGTAAACCCATTGAACATTTCCAGCCATTTTGGGTTCGTCGTGCAAAGGATGCCTCCTTTGGGGTTGCCGGGTAATAATTCCACCATGCCACCGTGCACAAATATTGTACGCTCTACATACGGCTCGTCCAGGTATATTGTGAGAATGAAGGCACTGGCGAGAAATTACGTGTGGTGGCCCAAACTAGACGCGGACATCGAAAGGGTTGTACGTCTTTGTAAAAAGTGTCAATAAAGCCGACCAGAGGTGGCACAGGCCCCAGTGCACCAATGGGAGGAGACGACAAACCCTTGGTTGATAATCCATATCGATTATGCCGGACCTCACCACGGTAAGACTTATTTCGTACTGGTCGATTCGTATTCCAAGTGGTTGGAAGTAGTCCAAGTTACCACAACGTCAGCTGCTTGTGGCATACAGGCCCTTCGCAAGATATTTGCCACTTATGGAATTCCAGAGACAATAGTGAGTGGCAACGGCACAGCGTTGGATTCCGCAGAATTCCGGCAGTTCTGTGATACGAATGGAATGGGTTCAGTGTACGTGGCTCCATGGCATCAACGTTCAAATGGGCAGATGGAGATAATGGTCAAAGCAACAAAAGATTTCCTTAAGAAAGAGAGTTCTAGCGATATTCAACATCGTTTGGCGAAGTTCCTGCACCACCATCATGCAACGCCATCAACTACAACCGGCAGATCACTCGTCGGACTCCTATTTAACCGTCGTATTCGAACTTGTTTCGATCATCTTCATCCTGACAATATTCGCGTTCACAAGACCAAACCAGTGGTCGACCAACCACGAAAACTGTCTGAGGGTTCTACAGTTTGGGCGCGAAACTATTCGTCGGGTCCGAAATGGATCCCAGCTTCCATTACCAGAACAACAGGGCTTGTTTCATATGCTATAGAGACGGAACAAGGCCAATCAATGAGACGTCATGTTGATCAGTTACGACATCAAACTACTGATGAACAAACGGATGACACATCTATAATTTAGAACCGATAGAACAACCTCAATCAATTCATCCGAATGATGTTGTTAATTCAGAAGGCGTTCAACCAGTACCATCATTCAACAACCAACCGATGGTCCATCATCAACCGCACCACATGGAACAACACAGACGAAGAAGCGAGAAAAAATGATACCATCTGAAATCGATGAAGTTCCCTCCGTCGATCGTCCAGGCCTAAAACCGCTCCTTCCACGTATGCGTTTTAATCGAGAGTGGAGGGGTGTAGTGTACTCGATTTTTATGTGCACCCTTTTAAATATATCGTAATATACAAGTTTGTGTTCCCATACATAAACAACATTACAATACTCCGTACTATTTTCATCATGATCATGGATTAGCGATTGCGACGGCAAGTAGTAATGCCACAATAGATATCATAAATAATAATTGTCGTAAATAAAGAATTCCACAAAAGAGCTGGGGTTTGGGTATTAGTGATAACGCGGCTGGATGACCAAAGGTGTTCTACGAATATATATCCAAAATATTTCACCCTCATCTTTTGAACCTTGGAACCACATTTCCAGTTATTGTTTTTGTTGACGGTCACGCAACACACCAAACTCTACAGCTAAGCAAGTTATGCGTCCAATTAGGAATAACTTTGATAACATTATATCCAAACGCCACCCGTATTATGCAGCCAGCTGATATTAGTGCCTTTAAACCTCTTAAAAACGGATGGAACAAAAAAGTCGGTGAGTGGCGGCAACAACACCCCGGCAAATTTCTTACCAAACCAAAATTCGCTCCTATTGTGGATACAGTCATTTAATCTTGTATTGGACCTGAAATATTAAGAAACGGTTTACGCGTATCTGATCTCTTTCCATGAGATAAAAATGCAACTGATTTTTCCAAATGCGCTTAGGAAAATCGTTCGACCATCCTCAACGAGATCAAGATGCTTTTGAAGTTCCTCATAAACAATTTTCATAGGGACGATTTATTCAATTAGTTGGAGATCATAAGATTACTCAATTTAGAGACGCTTTCAATGGTTTACGTAGCACTGAATTGTGGTCCGACGATTTAGCGTTACTCTACAAAATGTTTCCAGAGTTTGAGCCCAAGGGAAAGAACGAGAAACCCGCCCACTGAAAACGCCCTACTGATTGAAACAACACAATTTGACAATACGATATGTCTCAATGGTAAATCCTATCGACGGATTTTTATATGTAAATGAGATTGAAGTGGAAGATATTTCGGAAAGTACTCGGAACACAAATTTTAAAACTCCATCGAAAGTACCCCATTTGATAGACGTTTATCTGGATTGGCCCATTACACCTGAAAGGGTCTAAACCCATCAAACACAAGAAACCTTTCGTTATAACTGACCCAGATTAAAACTAAAGAAAATAAAAATAAAATTAAAAGATCAGTAAATCAAAGATAAACAGGAAAAGAAAATCAAACGGTTGGAAAATATAAAAAAAAAATTCTATGTAAAAATGAAAGAGTAAAATCCAAAACAAGTAAAGGTAAATCCACTGCAAAAATACGGCAACAAGTGTCTTCTCATTTGAATTCTTTGCCTACAAATTTAGCCACTACATCCACAAACATGTCTGGTAAGTTTTAAAGAACTAATAACTACGTTTAATTTTGGTTTGGCTAATTCACGTGTCCAGTCGTCCAATATTTTGGTTAGAAGCGCTGAAACCTTAGAAAGTACATCGATTCCACAACCGCTAATAATAGACATACTTTCTGATCCTGTAGACGGTAACTAATCCTATTAAAATGGATTTTGTATTCAGCTATGGCCTACATTATTTTATTTAAAGTTCTACAAATAAGCAACCTTTAAAATGTCTAAAACATGTAAAAACGCTTTAAATTTTACAAATTTCAAAAATTGGAATTAACTCCAACAGTTTGAATTCAAAATTCCCTTGTGAGTGTCAATAACTGGTCGATTACGCTACTTTTCAAAATAATTGCAAAAAACGAAAATTCTGCTATGGAAGCTGTCACATCCGGTAGACCGATTTCGATCAAATATCACTGGTACCTCCCAAATTGTGATGAAATTTTACGTTTGACGTTTTATCCCGATCAATCAATCCGTCTAGGTTTACTTTCCAAAATATATCCAAGCTAAAAATTACTGTGATCTAACAATATATGAAGTTTCATCGCGATCAGACAAACCATTTGATCTGTAGACACAGAAATTTAGTCGGCACACACACACATTTTTTTACAGACCCCTTATTTTTTTGACTTCGGCTATATACCGAATGATAATCCAGCAAAAATCTCGAGGTCGAAAATACATCCATTATTATATTCATTTTCTGATAAGCCTCTTTTGCTTATATTTAGTAAGTAACTGATCTTCTTGGCCATCCTTCTAAACGAGCTTGGACGACTAGGCGGCTCTAAACTTTTTGTAGTATCACTGTTACATTAAAGAGCAATTTGTAGGCAACTTTTTCTGGAACACCACCTTCCACAATGAAAATTATGTAAATAACCGAATTGAAAAAAATTGACAGCAAATAAACCGTAACGATGAAATCCACTGTGCTTGAATCGCAAATTTTTTTTTGGGACAAGCTGGGCATCCAGGGATAAACCTAATTCAAGTATACTGAACTCAATGGTGCTAATCCTATTTCAAAGTTAGTCCCCATTTTTGAGATTACGCTTTCGACGTGGGTTGGCTCTGAGCCAAAAAAACAGCTCTTGAACCATTAAGATTTCGTTTTGCTCTCTTCAGCAAAGTTGTGGCGCATGCCAATGTAAACAACTTTGCCGAACATATCAAGACAGAAAAACCACATTTTTGTGTTATTGTTTTTCTTTATTTTGGGTGATAGCCAGATATTGCTTTTACATCTAGGTGAGGTTGTCAAGTTGTTGGAAGCTTGGTTTCAAACTAATGAAACTTGAATATTTTAATTTAAAAGAATCGGTCGTATCCTCAGACTGCAATGACCAAACTACAAAAATATTAAAATACTTTGCACTTACGTATAAAGTATAATCACAATGCCTTAGCGAATTATTATGTTTCGCTACGCAATTGTGAACCCCTTCGTAACCTCGAATTTTATTGTATTTGATAGACTAGACCTAGATAGACTTTAAATAACTTCCTATGCTTGTGTCAGGCACTAGCATACAGAAGGCATAGGTATTTAGGCTCGTACAGTGTGGGCAGCCTTTAAGATCTCGCGGGCACCCGTGTGAAGTTTTCAACAATTATCAAACGTGTCGCTACACCAAATAACAAAAAACAAAAATGTAGAATCACATGAAAAAATATGGCAGGGTTGAATTTGTTTTTTATCCCACTAAACCGAATCTGATCTAATACGCGGCATATCACTGCGACCTTCGGTGTTTTTTTTTTGTTTAGTGTAAATGGAAATAATAATGTGAAAAGTGTAAACTGGGTTTGTGGATCTTTAAGGGCCATTAAAACTTAATTCTAGAAATGACAACAAAATCTTAGTGTACTGGCATTTTGGGGACACCGTCTAAATTTTTTAGCAGAAATACTAGTACACAATTGCCCTTAAACATCTACAAGACCCGGTGTACACTTTTTAAGTTATTATTTCCATTTACACTAAACAAAAAAAAAACCCCAATGGTTGCAGTGATATGCCGCGGATTAGTTTAGATTGTCCTCCTGCCACAATTTTTTTATGTAGTTCCACACTTTTTGTTAAATTGTGTATCTACATTTTTCTTTTTTGTTAATTTGTGTAGCTACACTTTTGATAAATGTTGAAAACTTCACACCGATCTTGCGGGCTGTGGAGTGCGAGATAATTTGCGCTACGTACGTAGCTCCAAATGGTTTGGAACAAGGGTAAAGCTGCACAGGGGTACTTAGCAGCCACTTCAAGCTAACCTAACCTTGGCCTAAGTAAAACACACGTATATGGTTTGATTTGTTTTTTGGTCTTGATATGTTCGTCACAGTTGTTTGACTTGACTTGCGTCTTGAAGCGATATCTCAAAAATGGGGACTAACTTTGAAATAGGACTAGCACCATTGAATCCAACGTACTCGAATTAAGTTTACCCTCTGGGTGCCCAGCTTGTCACCCTTTTCAACTAGCACAGTCTTATTATTATAATTATTTTAAAAAATGTAATCGATGTGATCGCCGACATTTGGCAAAAATCGCAATAAATAATTATAGAAATACATTTTCCAAGAAAAATCATTGGAATTCTCATGGCCTAACAATATTTTGCTTCGCATCGAGTTATTGTTGTGCAAAATTTTATCTTTACAACCAATCCCACGTGACCATCGTTTGCAAACAAAAAATACGAGTACTTGTAAAACTTTTGCATGGTTGCTCGCTAAAGTTTTTGTATACACTCGTTATAAATCGAAACTGTTCAATGGTTTTACAATTGGCCTCCAGAGGTTTTAGCATTTTATTATGTTGTTGAATTGGTTATCTAAGGTTATATTAAATCGTACGAAACCGAACCAAATAAAATGACGGCTTTAAGGTTAACAGCATATATTCCATAGTATCATCGTATTCGTCTACACATCACATGCATTCACCGATTTAGATATTTTATGAATTTGGCATTCAACGGTAAATTTTTGTATATAAATTCTAATATAATTGAAAATCATTTAACATTATAATTAAATTAAATGGAAAATTATGTACACAATTTATACCTCAAATACGAATCTTTAGAAAATAAGATGAAAAATAAAAAGTTTTTTTCCATTTTGTTATCATCAGAAAGTAAAAAGCTGAAAATTTAATTAAATCATTTTGTTGCGTTACGTTTACATATACACACACATACGTACACATATTATAATAGAATGCTAACTAATGATACCTTACAAAAGTTAAATTACTTAATTCAGATATAATTTGGATGTGTGTACACCCCAAATACCCTATATACCCCCAAAAAATACCCACATATTTACATAACACAGTATTCATCTGAGATTTGAGAATTAATGTAAACGGATAGAGCCTTCGATTTTTTATACACCGCCAGGCATTATACACAGCTAGGAATTGTCATCGTTAGTCTATGTTGATTCAAGTGATTACACCTTAGTTTTGCATGTTATCAAACTAAACAAACAAATAGTTATAATACGGTATTTATGTATTTCATTTAGTTTTGTGACGTAATTGGCTAAAAATAACAACTATTTGTATAAATATTAAATAGAGAAGGATGAGCTCTAGGATATATTATTGAAACAGTAGTTAGCATAATAAATAAACTAAATTAGATTTAAGCCAGACACACTGACAATTATGCGATGTAAATAGTTACCCGAATCAGTCATTGTAATGTTTGTCGTCTTACCTGAAAATAGAAAAAAAAAATTATCGTTAAATAAAGATCCTTTACACAGACTAAACCGATATTAAATTTTTTTTATAAATTTGAATTTTTGGCTAATTTATTACAATAAATCCCAAAAACTACTCAAGTACGCTGATTCTCTAAAAAAAAAACTCGGCAGTTCACGTGTTTTACTCTTTTACGTATAGTAAAAGCCGAACGGACACTTACGAAATAACAATTTTAAAGTAAAGTGCGAGGAATCATCACAACAATTGGAACCTGATTTTAAATGCTAAATACATTTGTACAATATCAACACTTGCCTGAAATGTGAATTTGATAAAAAAGGGATGAGCTTTTCAAATAAAAGAAACGAGATTACGGCAATATTTACCTACAGCAAAGGCATAATTACATTTCTGCAATTGTTGTTACTCAAATGTTACTCAAATTGAAAGATCTATAAATAAACCTAGAGATTTATGGAAATATTTAAATAAAATTATAATACTCGTACTGTGGGCAAAAGTAGTAAGACTTTGTTCATAATTTTAAAATTCTTTATTTATTTCTCCAAATCTATTTCGTCCCCCTCAAAGCAATCCCCCCCGGCCTTAGTACACTTATGCCAACGTTTTTTCCAATGCTCGAAACAGTTGTTAAAGTCAATTTCCGGAATAGGCTCCAATGCGCGTAGCGATTCACGTTTAGTGTCTTCAATTGACTCAAAACGGTTTCCCCGGAGCGGTCGTTTGAGTTGGCTGAACAGCCAGCAGTCAGACGGAGCTAAATCAAGCGCATACGATGGTTGCGGAACGATATGGGTGGAATTTTTGGCGAAAAAATCTCGTAAAACCAATACAGTATGAGAAGGCGCATTATCGTGGTGCAAAAACCAAGAGTTGTCGACCCATAATTCCGGCCTCTTTTTACGAATAGCTTCGCGCAAATGACACACAACACTCTAATAGTATTCCTTGTTGACAGTTTGGCTGGTCGGAAGGAATTCGGAGTGCACCACACCTCGATAATCGAAACTGTCAACATCACCTTGATTTTTGACTTGCTTTGACCTGGTTCTTTCGGCTTCGGCTCACCTTTGGCACGATATTCCCCGATTGATCGTCTGTTTCCGGGTCGTAAGCATAGATCCAAGACTCATCGCCAGTTATAATACGTTTCATGACATCCTGGTAGTCGAAAAGCATTGTTTCACAGACGTCAACGCGACACTGTTTGTCCAAAAAATTGAGTGATTTTGGAACCAATCGTGCTTTCACTTTTCTTAGGCCCAAATGATCTTTCAAAATGGTTTTCACTGATCCTTCCGATATTTCAACGATGCCAGTAAGGTCTTTGACTTCCTTGATTTTATTAACGTGTTAATCATAATGAGTTGATGTTGATGGCCGTCCTAGACGTGGTTCGTCGTTAACACGTTCTCGACCCTCTTTGAAAAATGTGTACCAATCAAAAACACTTGCTCGCGACATACAATTACCACCGAAGGCTTTTTGCAACATTCTGAACGTTTCGGGACCACAAAATTGATTCCGCACACAAAATTTAATGGAACTTCTTTGTTGAATAATTTCACTCATTGTAAAATTCGCCGAAAGCACTTTTTATACTTCAGAAAGACAAGCGTATACTAAACACTAAGGATTATTTTATTGTGACATTTGGCGCGGATGGCACTGACAGTCATACCAACATAGAAAAAAAAATATTTCGACGAATGGTTTTCCGCGCGAAATTTAAATTCCAATGTCTTACTACTTTTTGCCCACAGTACATATACCAGCAAGTTTAACAAAAAATCTGTTTATTTGTTTGATGCAACTCGAAAAATCAGTCTCAATTGTTTTCATAGATCAAATAACCGAGATAATCAAAAACTCAAACGTGCAAGACATCGAACGAATGTGAAGTTTTCGACAAAATTAAAAAATAACAAAACATGGCGGACTACAAAATTTGTCGAAATAACAAAAATGCACATGTATTAGTAAAACAGTTGACAAAAGCAATGTTAGGATTATTTAAAAATTTGCTATTAAAATCAACTGCTCTTTATAACACAACTAGTAAACTAGCGACTTCGGCAATGACAATTAATACAAAATTCGAAATGTTCAAACAAATAAAAATTATCCCCATTTTAATACGATGACGTAGACCCATTTGTTATTGACCCAGAACTTGATCAATTCTTGCAAAACTAAACTAAGTGGGATTAAGACGTTCACTGTATTGAGGATTGGCCAGATCACAGAGATATCCCACGAACAAGGTATGCATGCTTAGTTAGCTTATGAGATTCGTATCAAACAAAAATTATCCCCATTTTAATACGATGACGTAGACCCATTTGTTATTGACCCCGAACTTGATCAATTCTTGCAAAACTAAAATAAGTGGGATTTAGACGTTTACTGTATCGAGGATTGGCCAGATCACAGATATGTCCCACGAACAAGGCATGCATGCTTAGTTAGCTTATGACATTCTAAACAAACAAAAATTATCCCCATTTTAATACGATGACGTAGACCCATTTGTTATTGACCCCGAACTTGATCAGTTTCTGCAAAACTAAAATAAGTGGGATTTAGACGTTCACTGTATCGAGGATTGGCCAGATCACAGAGATATCCCAAGAACAAGGTATGCATGCTTAGTTAGCTTATGAGATTCGTATCAAACAAAAACTATCCCCATTTTAATACGATGACAATGTCTAAATCCCATTTATTTTAGTTTTGCAGAAATTGATCAAGTTCGGGGTCAATAACAAATGGGTCTACGTCATCGTATTAAAATGGGGATAATTTTTATTTGTTTGAACATTTCGAATTTTGTATTAATTGTCATTGCCGAAGTCGCTAGTTTACTATAGTTGTGTTATAAAGAGCAGTTGATTTTAATAGCAAATTTTTAAATAATCCTAACATTGCTTTTGTCAACTGTTTTACTAATACATGTGCATTTTTGTTATTTCGACAAATTTTGTAGTCCGCCATGTTTTGTTATATTTTAATTTTGTCGAAAACTTCACATTCGTGACATCGATAGATTATGTGAGTGGTGTGATCGAAATTCGCTTTACTTAAATATTAAGAAATGCAAGATCATGTCTTTCCATCGTAAAAGAAATCCATTAATTACTTCCTACAAAGTCAACAACGAAGTATTGCAAAGAGTCAATGGGATCATAGATTTAGATGTTACATTTGTAGAAAATGCCAGTTTCAATAGGCATATTGAAAATTGTATTGCGAAGGCAAATGCCATGTTTAGATTTGTTAAAAGATGGACAAGTGAATTTAAAGATATTCAAACCTTATGTTCACTCTATTTTGCTTACGTTCGCTTACGTCTGGAATCCTTACTATGCTGTTCATATGAAAAGAAGTTTCTGATTTTCTTGTTAAAGAAAAGTGACTGAGATTACGACCACAATTTACCATTCCATGAAAATGTGGCTCGGTTACCTCCGTACTCAACAAGATGGATGGATTACAAAATATGTACGCTTGAAAATAGACGGCTTCTCTTAGATGCGGTCACATTAAGTCAGCTTACATTTTGGAAAACATATCTGTTGAATCAATGTCACCATGCGCAATAATACAATATTCCAAGCGGTCGATGACACAGTATCGACACGGGTGGAATATTGTATATTGTAGCAAATTCAACAGTTTTTAATTGTTTGTATATATTGTATTGTGTGTTTTTGTTGTATATAAATATTGTTGATTTTAAGCGTAAACAATTTTCATGTACAAAAAGCCCGGCTTATCGAGGTAATAACATAGAATTGAATTATAAACGCATAACAAGAGTTGGTTTAATTCTCAGTGAATATTTGGAGCTCACCAGTGGTAAACCAAATACTCACCTAAGTACGTATGTGAAGTTATCCCACGATTCTATCCCAGAAAATAAAATAATTTCATCAGGCAACACTAATCAATAAAAACCCCATTTGCTCTTGTGTGAAGTTAGCCCAGCCCAGAATTTATTAAAAATCACGTTAAATACTATAATTAAATTCGTTATTTTTAAATTAAGAGGATTTTATATCAATCGAACATGAACGAACTAAAATTACATTAGACACGATAAAGGTAATTGGCACGTTAAAAGTATAAACTTGCCGGAATAAGGCTGTGTGATTTTGAGATCGTCATACTCCTGCCTTACTTTTCGAAAAGCTAGAAAAAAATCGTTCCGTGGCAACTTTGCGAAATTGGACCCTGGGCCAGATATACCCATACAACACGTATTTGAACAAACATTAAATTTAAATTTCACACGTTAAAAGTATACATTTGTCGGATTAAGGCTATGTGGTTTTGAGATCGTCATACTCCTGCCTTACTTTTAGAAAAGCTAGAAAAAATCGTTCCGTGGCAACTTTACGAAATTGGGCCCTGGGCCAGATATACCCATACAACACGTATTTGAACAAAAATTAAATTTAAATTTTGCAGATTAAGGCTATGTGGTTTTGAAATCATCATACTCCTGCCTTCCTTTTAGAAAGGCTAGAAAAAATCGTTCCGTGGCAACTTTGCGAAATTGGGCCATGGGACGATCTCAAAACCAAGTAGCCTTAATCCGAAAAGTTTATACTTTTAACGTGCCAATTACCTTTATCGTGTCTAACGTAATTTTAGTTCGTTCATGTTCTATTGATATAAAATTCTCTTAATTTAAAAATAACGAATTTAATTATTGTATTTAACGTGATTTTTAATAAATTCTGGGCTGGGCTAACTTCACACAAGAGCAAATGGAGTTTTTATTGATTAATGTTGCCTGATGAAATTATTTTATTTTCTGGGATAGAATCGTGGGATAACTTCACATACGTCACCTAAGTACAGAAATCTAGGCAGAGGCCAGATTTTTACAATATCAATTCATGTGCCTTCCAGAACATTTCGAAACCAAACAGTTTTTCAAACTATAACATCTCATGTGGTTTTATTGTCATTTTCTTATATTTCTTACATTTTTGATAATTTCAACCAACTTTTGGAGCCCACTTTCATTATTTAAATGAGAATGCTAGAGATCATATGGATACACAATATTTTAAAATACGCCCGCGATCTATATATAAATTGTCTAAGGTATTTAATAAGGTGTCCATCCAGTCCATCCAGCACAACAAAATGTACTAAAAATTAAACCCAAATATTTTGCCAACAATAGAGTACAACAAAAGATAGTAGGCTGATGAGACTTTAAAAATGTATGTGATAAATATTTTGGTATCGCTTACGGCCTCGCCTTTATTTTTGTATGTACATAAAACATGTCGAATTACACAATGTAATTCTGAAAATTTTGTGTCTAGGTATAGTAGCCAGCTACTGGTGTTTAGATATCTAACGTTGGGCTACAAAAGTTTTTGAATTCATTTTGTATGTTGTTGGAAACGGTTTTGTTGGCATATCGAGACGGAATAAATTCCTTAAGGAATATAAGTGGCAAATTTTGAATTTTAAATTTAATCGCATTTTCAGGTATATATGGAAAAAGGTTTATAAATTATAACCGCAACAAAAAATAGTAGGGGGGAAAAAACCTTTCGAAAAATAAAATTTAATTAATTCCTCCATATCATCTCTGGAATATTTAAATATATCGCCATATTGACAGTTAGTGTGGGAATTAAAGACAAAATAAAATTTTCTGACAGGAATAGATTTAATTTTTATTAGAAAACAAAAAGAAAACAAATAAAAAATAATAATAATAATGATTTTTGAAAGCACACAACTGGTATATTATCGTTGTGAGATGGGAATTCATTCCTTCTATTTCAACTTCAACCTTTCCATAAAAACATGTTAGCTATTCGTACTCGTAGATAAATAAATATTATAATATGTATATCTACCTGGAATAGTATATTATGTACCTTTGATATTTTATGTAACTATGTACTATTCATATAACATACAAAAGCTTAACAAATTATTCATAACTATTTGCAAAAACTATTTGCAAAAGTGCTTAATAGCTTTGTAATGATCTATAAATTTTGACTCTTGAGGATAGTTATAGTTTTTATCTACTTGTATGATTTTATGTAGGGCCTAATAAAAAGGGACGACTGCTATATTGACTTTACTATTATATGGACTAACATTTATAAATTAAAATGTCCTCGCAATATTCTTGGTTACGGTAGTTCTGATACGCATCTATAATACGATTTAAATTTTTTACTTCAGTTCCGGGTAATATTTTCTTCATCCTTTTCATCAACCCAGCTAATACTTGCTCCAAGAATCTCAGGAATATATCTGCGAACTGGAATATACTCAGAGATGGGCATTTGTGCTTATCTCTGTCGTCAAATCGACTACTCGTAGACAGTAATGATCGAAATATGTTCATTTTCTGTTTCCCCGGAGAATTTAGTTAATGTACTCATAAATTGCTGTAAAATATATTTCCGAGTGACTTACGAGTATACCAAGTGTCATCACCACTTTTCCGTGACCGTCACGTCAGCCGGAACCGTACCAGCCCAAACCAAACCAACTATGACACAAGTAGAAAGATGCATTGTTCATCATTGTGCACCATATGATTTTTCAGTCGGAACCTTATAAATCCAGCCAATCCAAAATATTTGAAAAATCATTTTTCCCCCAAAAATTAATCCATTTATTTACATTATTTCTATTTATCAATTACAATATTTACAAAAGGATGTTAGATCAATTTAATTCCATCCTTAACTTATTTACAATCACACCCGCTGTCCTGAGTTTGGGCACTCTGGTATGTAAACAAACTCAAAAAATATGTACAGTGAGTGTGTTTTATGTGAATAACAAAAAACTTAAACTATTTATAAGGATCAATTATACAAGATAATATTTTAATAAGATCGAATAGAAAAGATCAGAATCTAATCTCGATAACACATACACTATATATAGGGTGGGTTTTTTCAAATTTATTTTTTCATTGTAAGGAACTATCCTTCCGATTAATTATGGAATACTATTTCATTCATAAGACTGCCTCGGCTGCCATAAGCATGTCCTCCTCTTCAAGTGCCGGGAACAAAAAATCGTTTATCATGGCGCGGTAGCGCTCACCATTGACAGTAACGGTGGCTCCTTTTTTTTTTGCCAAAATCGGCATCTTCTTCAAGTCGATCGCAAACCCACTCAGCGAACCGAAAACGCAATGAGTGGTATCTTTGCTTCAATTCCTGAACCAATTGAACTTTATACGGTGTCATACCAAAGTCTTTATGCAAAATTCGTCGCATGTTGTGCGTGAAATGTTCAATTATTGAGCACGATGACGAGTTGTACGCAACATTTTCGGGTGCACGCTTGGTTGGCTGCTTGGTTCGAGTTGGTTTATTAATTAGCAAGCCTGTTTCTTTAACTTTATTCACAAAATAACGCACATATGGAGCTCCCGGCGCTTCGTTTCTTCCGAAAACCGCACGCAATTTTCGCACACATTCTGCAAAACATGAATGAGTTCCGACATTTTCTTGAATTATTTGGAGTCGCTATACGATTCAATGGAAGTAGCACTCATTATTAAAATTGAATTTTTTCACGTGTACCAATAATAATGAAATTTGTTTACCATAACTTAATGAAAAACAAGACAAATAGTAACAAAAATTTAGTTATTTGATTACTGATAACTTATCTACCTTTTAGTATAGAAACAAAATAGCAATAGAATTCTAAAGAGATGAATATCGGGAATTCCCATTTTTTAGTGGATTTAATCTGTAACGAAGTATATGTATCAAGGCTCCTTGTCTGAAAAATTTTTGTAATTTTACATTTTATTACTTCATGATGATGTATATGAAATTATACCACGATTTTATCCCAGAAAATAAAGAAAATCATCAGGCAATACTTATCAGTAAAAACCCCATTTGCTCTTGCGTGTAGTTATCCCAGCCCGGAATTTAGTAAAAATAATGTTAAATACAAAAATTAAATTCGTTCGTTTTAAATTTTGCGAATTTAGCTATGCAACCGTTAAATCTAAAGAACTCGTATTTAAATTAAAATTACATTATAAATTTGTTGGATTAAGACAATGTGGTTTGAGGTGGTCACACTCATGCCATACTTTTAGGAAAATTAGGGCCAAATTTCGCAAAGTTGCCACAGAACGATTTTTTTGTAAATTTCATAAAAGTAAGTTATGAGTGTGACCATCTCAAAACTACATCAGCTTATGCAAATTTATGCATTTAACATTCCAAATTTAAATGTAATATTAATTTAAATACGAGTTCATTAGATATAACGGTTAGTTTAGCCATGCAGGCTAAACTTCAGGTATTTAATATCATTTCTACTAGTTTCGGACTGGGCTAACTTCACAAATTACTGCCAATTGTGAATTAATTTAAACACATTCTGGGTCGGGCTAACTTCAGAAAAGAGCAAATGAGGTTTTTCATGATTAGTTTTGCTTGAGGATTTCGTGGGATAACTTCACATACGTGCCATGATGTTGTTGTTCATTATAGTGCATTAATAGTTTGGCAACTGTAAGTTTAGAATTAGTTTTAGTGACAACTGCAAGTTAACTTAAAGTTCTACTTTTTACCGCAGGTGTCAGTCATTTTCGAAATTGTCTAAAATCAGCTATGAATTAGGGCTTCACATTTCCTTCAATTTTCAAATCCCGGAATTCCGGTAGAAAAAAATTTATATTCCCAGGATTTCGGAATCCCAGAATTTAAAAAAAAAAATTCTTATAAATTGAAAAATATTGTACCATCTGTTTTCAAACAAAAAAAGCAGCGTTAATTAAAAAAACATAAACATAAAATACAAAATAATTAACAAAAACAAATAAAGTTCATGAAGGTCCTTTTCAGGATAATAGACGAGTAATTATTTTAATTAATTATTTTTTAAACAGTTTTTAAAAAAGCACAAATAATTAATACAGCTATCACTTAATGATGACTGCATTTTTAGTAAAAGCTATTTCAGGTTCAACCGATGTCGATGGGATGGTCATCAAAGCATTAAATAATTTGTCTAAATTATTGGTGCACTTTCCGGTTATTTCCTGCTATTTCGAAAATAATCGAGAGTGCAGAAATGTTTTCTGCATTCTCGATTCGCGTTACATTCAAAATTGCATTGAAGACGTTGTTGAGTTAGTTGGCTCTTCCAACATTGAAGCGCCAGCCTCATCATCACTACTTTTAACTATTTCTTCAATATCAGCAGAAGTACTTCCTGCACCAGCACCCAAAATAAAAAGTTTAGCAAATAATTTCTTAGCTGTAGTTAGTAATATTTTACTAAACCAGCTAAATTTTTATTCCGTCGTTCGACAACTTTCTATCGCACAGATTGATGCATTTTAGAAGAAAAACTATTTTTATTCTAGCTCAACTCATCCAAAATGAATAGTAATACACCTTAAGCTTCAAATACTATGGCGTTTCGTCGGCCAAGTCTTCGCATCGTTATTACAACGTTGATAGTAAATATTCTTGCTCCGAAATGTTGTTAACATTGAGAGTTCTCAAATTTAAGTCCATTAAAGCTTTCAATATACAAGTTTTTAAGGCAATAAATTCAGGTCTAGTTTAAATACAAACCTAAATCGAAAATTTAGTGTCACCTGTATTATATTTTTAATTAAGTGGGAATCCCGGGAATTTTTGGTCGAAATCCCGGGATCCCGCTTGAGAAACGCTACTATGGATGCTTTAGCAGAGAGAAATCAATTTCTCCAATCATTGAATTCTTAACACAGACATGTACCAGAGATGATTTTGTCGGTACTATAGTACTTCTTCGATACTGCGGTCATATGAAAAGTACTTTGACACTTTCGAGCAACTTTTAGTATTTCTTCAGTAGGAATGATATAATTTAAAAATTAAAAAAACTCGTAAATTATTCAGTGAGACCAAAATTTTGTTTTTATGTTTGGAAAATATCATCATTCGAATGACCACCACTACTTCTCCGTACGTACTGCATTTTGTCACCCAAATTTATCATCACCTTTTCACATAAATCTGGATGTATTTCATCAATAGAACGTTAAATGTTGATTTTTAATTGCTCAATTGTTGTTGGATTATCAGCATAAACTTGTGACTTAACATATTTCCATAGAAAGAAATCACAAGGTGTTAAATCACACGACCTGGGGGAGGATAATTAACTGGACCAAATCTTGAGATAATTTCATCACCAAATTTTGGCAGGTGGCACCGTCTTGTTGAAACCACATATCTTCCAGATTAGTCTTAACAACAGCAAGAAACAAAATCATTTAACATTGTTCTGTATCGTTCTCCATTGACTGTTACTCTTCGATCACTTTCTTTAAATAAATATGGAGCAATCACTCCACCAGCTTGGATTGCACACCACACAGTGACTTTATCTGGATGTAATGGTGTCTGAACAGTTTCGTGTGGATTTTCAACGGTTTACATAACCATTTAATCAAAAATGAGCTTCATCACTGATTAAAATTTTGTAAGGATGTAAACCCAAATCTTTTCTTAAAATTCTCCATGTTGTTGTTTGAGAAAGATTTAATTGTTGAGAACGACGTGGAACCGATAAATTTGAATTTTCTCTTAGACTTGCTGCTACCAAATCAATATTCTCTTGTATCGTGTAAAGAAAATTCACTTTCAAATTTGTCTACAGTCCGACGAATAGTGAGTCGATTAACTGAATAATATCGTCCATGAATTATTCTTAAATTTCTTTCAGTATTCACTAATGAGCACTTCATGTTGAAGCGTGTATCTTTTCATGATTAAATGGCATAACCTACTGAACACAAACGCAGTGTTGCCATTATAACTATTTTAAATTGTATCATTCGTATTGGAAAACCCGTCACTAATCGTAAATAGATTAAGAGATAACTTTTGTAGAAGAAAAAATTACAAAAGTTCAATCCATTGGGTTTCATCTAGAAATCAGGCTGTTCAACAGCTCTAGTCTAAGCATTAGTATTTTATTGGTTTAGAAGATAGGTCTAAAATCCAGATAACCTATTAAAAATTATATAGTTTAATCCCATTTCGAAAAAGCAGCACCAAAAAAAATCCCTAAATAAACAGAAATTCCTGATATTTTTGCCTCCAATATTTAACTTCAAACTAAAATTTCTCGGAAAATTATTAAGCGAATTTCTATGATCGTAATCCATAGTTACGACGGTCGAGTAATAAATTTCAGATACAGAGAATAATCGGCCCTAGGCCATTTTGACTTAAGCGAACTAAAATTTGCACAGCGTTTTAGCAACGGATTTGTGTGATAACGTCTCAGAAGAAGTGATATTCCATTGCGACAGCAGATTTATGACTTCAAGGTGAACCGTTTAGTTTAAGCCAATAGGGGTTCGCTTTTAATTTTGCGACTACCATATACAGTTGAATTGAGTAATCAAAACAATCCATAATTACTTATGACTATGTAAGTCCACCACTCTTTGCAGTCCCAAATTTCAGAATTAGTGATAATAATTACTGAGATTACGGCAAGATCTTTAACGTGAAGTATAATAAAAGTTTCATTACCAATCGAGCATTGCAGGTTTATGCCAGCAAACACATCTAATTATATGATTGCAGTGGTAGACCCGTAGAATTCAAATTTCCTTAAAGATAGAATAGATTTGCAGGAAGTTTTTTACACGAACATGGTCGAGATTATTAATATTACCTTAACTTGGTGTTGCCTACTCTCTGCTGTACAAGAATTCATTATTTGAAATTGCATTATTTGAGTCCAATCAACTTAATTCAATTTGCCTTAAAATTTGCTTGTAAAATTGCTGAAATATTGGTGAGTTGGCAAAGGTGCAGATAGTAGTATCAATTTGGATTCAGTACTCAATCATTTTATTAATTCTCTACATACATTGTCTACACATGTAGAATATTAATTAACTACGCGGTGTCGAAAATACGGTACCACACTGTACCCGATATCAAAAGTCTTCGATAAAACTGTGGGGTCCGATAAATATATTTTCATTTTCATATAGTAAAAAAGCTTTTTGTTCAACGTAAAAATACTCTCTACATTTTGCGATCTGAAGGTGACTAGCCATGACCTTTCGAATTTTAAAAAGTTACAAGGCTTCGTTTTTACGAAATTCAAAATTAAATCACATTAGTAAATTCTTAGAAAGTAGTAAAAGCGGAGGATTGATGGAATTGTGGATATCGACCCACACAGATATCTGAATTGTCATACGAATGTTTTATGTAATAGATTTTTATAAATTCGATGATTTCCTCTTAATACTCGGCTATTCAGAAGTAAACAAAAATGTTTAAAAAATTCAACAAAATTTTATTTTCGTCTAAAATTTTATACGAATCTTCAGTTTATTAAAGCATACACACAAAATTTCAAAATATTCAGTATTTAAGACCTATGTAAGCAAAACAAAGCTAATATTTCTCGCGCTCAAATTACTTCAGACTTGGTGACTTAATTTTAAACTTTACTGCACTTGTGGCTATACAATGCAATAAAACTTTACTACTGCACAATACATAAACAGCAAAATGTAATTGTCAACCATGTTATCAAAATACTTCAATTTTAAACTAGGTCATTGGGTTACTGGGCAAATCCCAATATACGGACACACAATTAAAAAGCAAATCGATGTAACACAAAAAATTTCAAAAATTGTAACCCTTTTCAACTCATATCTCGAAAAATTTGTGTACATCGAACAACGAAATAAGTTTATTAAACTTTTAACAACCAACAAATTGATTTTGATAATGTCATCCAAATTCATTTCAATAATCGAATTAATTTTACTTTATTAAATTTTTTGTTTTGTTCGTAATAAGTCAACTCAAGTGGAAATATCCGATAAAAAAAATTCGATACATAATTAATATTTTTGTAATGGGACATGTAATTTTATATATTTTTATCATACAACAAAATATTTCGATGGTACCTTGGAATTTTATCATAAGAATCCCATGTATTTAAACAGTTATACGATGAATATCTACTTGATCCACCTGCCATTTCACTATTGAAACACATCAAAAAATTCACACACCAAAAATTATTTTTCACATTTTTGTTTTCCCACTCAATGCACTTTTCACGATTTATCTCACATCCACACAATCACAAACACGTATATTTCCCGAATTGTAAATAAATTATTATTTTTATCTAAGTAATAACCAAAACAAAAAAAATTTTTTTTAACGGTAAATGAAAAACTAAACTAACGAAAAATAAAAAATAAAAATAAAAATACGTCGTTAAATTGATTCGCCCGTACTATAGATCTGATATGGTTCGTGTAACGTTCTTTGTAATACTGATGGCTTTTGTGTACAATGCGATAAAAAAAAATGTAAATAAATTTTCTAGCTTTTCTCAATTTATTTTATATGAAAACATTTTTTTGTTATGCTTTGTGAGAAAACACAACAAAATTTCCCCGTTTTTTTTTTTCATTTTACGCTTCTAATACACCACCAAAAAAGCTCCGAAACGAGCTTTTTTATACTTTGTACACATTTTTGATAATTTGGTTCGAAAAGTTACTGTATACCGACCTACAAAATTTTACAAATTAATGAACATAAAAAATAATAAATCGAAAATTGGTTTTAGGGTTGTACATGTATGTGTCTGATACACATTTGATACGGCGTACCGAGAGAGTGAAAAATTGGAGAAATGATTTACTGTACTCTTGTCTACCCTACCTATGTATCTAGATAAAAAGGATAGATATAAAAATTCAGTATGTCATTTAGTCATAAATAGTGTCGGTTTTTTTTTTATTATTTTTCCTCACAATAAGGAAGAAAAACAAAAGAAATTGTAGTAGAGTATCAAAATCAAAATAAAACGGAAAATTTAAAATGTATATAAGTGTTTGTGTGTATGTGCGTTTTCATATTAAGTATATAACCACGATTGGTAAACTTTTAGTGACTTCAAGCGCGAACTACATTTTGTGACACGTGATTTTAAGATTCCTTTATATTGTGTCCATTACATATAACGGCCATTTTTATGTCGGTCCGTAAACATTGAATAACTTTGAAAAAAACAACCGATTTCTATATATGAGGTATTTTTATTCAATTTGGTCCTATGCAATTTATTTGGACTACAACATCAATTAAGTGGCCGCCAGCTGCGTTTTCCATTATCTTTTCGAGCATCTCGAGCGGTATAGCGATGAATTCGGCACGAATGTTCTCCTTGAGCTCGTCAATGGTCTTGCTGGCGTACACCTTGCCTTTCAAATAACCCCACAAAGAGAATCTGGAGATCTGGGTGTCCCGTCAATTCGCCTCTTTTTGACATCAGACCTCCAAAGGGAGTGCGGGATTGACAGCCTACACGAAGTATTCATAAATTGATACGGGCGTGCTTTGGGCAATGTTCTGTAGAACGAAGGTTGTGGTACCCAATCCATTCGTAGTAGTGAAGCAAAATAGCAAATTAGTCAATCAAAACTATATAATGGTACTAACTAAAGGAAATAATACCCCAGGTGGTACGCCAATATCAACATTGGTAAATCCAATCTCTGTGGAGACTGGCCCTATGGATTCTGGGGAGGGCCATCCACTGCATTATCAGGGAACATCAAATCCGTTCCAGCGAACTATTTGTCCTACATCTGACTACGCCGATGCTTTTTCTAAGGTTATAACTAGATGTACTGGACAAATATTACACGAAATAAGTGATGTCGCCAGTAAATAGTAAAACAACTATTGACCTACAGAAACGGAGAATATGGATCTCTTGAAGAGACTAGAGCATATGGAGCAATTATTTGCCAAGCTAAGTGAAGACATTTAGTATCTAAAGCGAGAAAATGAAAACCCAAAAATCAATCGGGATTCAAAAGAAGATTGCGATATAGAAAGCATTGAAGCAGACAAACTCGTCTATTCCACTGATTAAGATGAATTACAAAGAGAGACGGACTGGATTCTAAAGAAGAAAAGGCAGTCCAGGAAGCGTAAGAAAAGAAAAGCTGAATCGTGCCTGAGGCTGAGCCTGAGGCTGAGCAATTAAATGGTAGGGGGCAATCAGTCCAGATTCAAAAGATGTTCTAACTAAAGCCAATCAACAAAAAATTAGTAAATCTACCAAGAATATTACACCAAATTTGGTACAACCGAAAAAAAAATTACACCCGCCCATAGATATTGTGGGTGTAACCAGTTACCCAGAAATTCAGTGACTGATGAAATCGGTTACTGATAAAGACTATAAGTTAACAGCGCTAAACAATGACGTTTGGAAAATTAATACTCTGGACTTATAGAACCTTATCTATGAAATTGAATGCTGAAAAGTATCAGTGGTTCACTTACGAGAACAAACAGGCCCGACATATAAAAGTCATGGCAAGAGGTTTGCATCACACTTGCTCAAGCAAATAAATAATGGACGACTTACAAAATAAAGGTCTTAAAATACTAGATGCTGTGAATATTGTTAAAAACGAGAGAACAGAAATCCAGGAAGAAACCAAATTTCCAGTGAAAGGATACTCCTCTTTTTATGCTGGTATTTGACAAGAAAGAGAATGTGCAAAACATTTATGGACTAAAAGAAATCCTTAACATGAAGGTGAAAATCGAACCAATTAGGAGAATCACAACACGAATACCTGATGCAAGAAATGCCAGGAATTTAATCACACCCGAATATATTGCGGCCGGGATGCAAGATGTGTAAAATGCTCAGATAATCATGTTAGCTAGGCATGTACAATAGAGAGAGATGTGCCATCGAAGAGTACAAATTGTACTCGTATTTGGTTGCTAAACAACAAAAATTAAGAGATAAAAAAATAAATCAACCACAAAATCACGAAAGTCGAAGGGTTCCAATATCAAATCAGATGGATCAAAACCCACAACCAAGCAACACAGGGCCAAGAAATTTACTTGCACAGGTAGTGAAAGTAAAATAATTAAATTATGGAAAACCTTATGAACAGCATTGCAGATATTACAAAGTGGCTAGATGACCAAAGTAATCTGAACAACATGATACTTGATTAACTGAAGAAAATGCAACTCCCTCAACGCAATCCAACAGAAAATGTTAAGTAAGAACACAAATTTCAAAATAGCAATCTTGAATGGGAATGGGAATATGTAACATATTCCAGAAATATAAATATTTTTAAATTCAGAAAAATCGACATTTTTTTAATATCCAAAAGCCATCTAGTTAAGTGTTCGTTTGTTAAAATACGGGATTATAACTTATACCACTCCATTCATCGAGCGGAAAAAGCAAGAGGTGGTTCGGCATTACTAATAAAAGAAAATATAAAACACAATTTAGAATCAAATATCGAAGAAGAAACTATGCAAGTCAATACTGTAAGGATCCGAATTAAACACAGACAGATTACTGTCTCTGCAATAATTGTCCTCCCCGGCATAACTTGAAAAGGGAGGACTACCTTAAACTATTTAAATCGCTTGGACGTCATTTTATTAGTGGGGGTGACTTTAATGCGAAAACCACCTATTGGGGATCTAGACTTACGACGTGAAAAGGCAAAGAATTGCTTCAAGCAGGCTAGACATCAAAAATCGAATTTTACTCTGGTGGTCCCCCAACATACTGGCCCAGTGACGGAACGAAGATGCCTGACCTAATAGACTTTTATGTAGCAAGAGGTATATCCCAGAACTACATTCACATTGAAGACAGTAATTCTCTAGTATCGGATTATTCCCCGGTTGTCATGCCAGTCAGTGAAATGGTAATTCAAAGGGAGAGTGCAACCAGATTAACAAATTCAATACCAAAATGGGATCTCTTTCGTTAGTGAAGTAATGGAGGAAAAAATTAATCTTCCGAAGCTTAACATATCCTACCCAATGGAAGTTAGAGAGTTGGTAAGACAAAAACGACGGGCACGTAAAACCTGGCAAATAACTGGAACACCGGAAAACAAAACAATTCTTAACAACTTAAGTAACAGTCTCAAATCTCTTCTTAAAGAAGTTAAAAATGCATCAATCAACAGATTTAGCCTAACCGATGAAAACAATTCTGATTATTCTCTGTGGAAGGCGATGAAGGGACTCAAAAGACCCAAAATGCAAGTGCCTCCACTTAAAAAGAAGGATGGAACCTGGGAAAGAGGTCCTAAAGAGAAAGCTGATCTGTTTGCGGATTATCTCGAGGATACCTTCCAACCACGACCAAGGCAAACGGCCAATGAAAATATAATATCAATCCAAAAGCCGCACAGTAACTGTCAAAGAATTAAAAGAAGAAGTAAAAAGCAACATGATTGTTAAAAAAGCCCCAGGGTGTAACTTGATTACTTGCCAAATAATCAAGGCTCTACCAGGTAAAGGATTTCGTAAGCTATTGCACATAATCAATGCAAGCTTTCGGTTAAAATATGTTCTGTGGCAATGGAAAGTAGCAGAAGTAATCATGATAGCGAAACCTGATAAACCACCTAACGATAAAAAATCATGCAAGCCAATTTCGTTGCTGCCAATTGTGTCAAAACTCTTTGAAAAATTATTACTAAAAAGACTTAAACCAATAATTGAGGACCGACAACTAATACCTTCACATCAATTTGGATTCAGGGAAAAGCACTCCACAATTGAACAGGTGCATAGAATCCCGGAGAATCAAGCTTAATGAGACGAAATCCACGGATATTAACATTACAGATCAAAAGGCTTCTCATCTACCGACAGAAATTAACTCATGACCGGTGCCATATGCAAACAAAGCTAAATATCCTGGTATGGCACTCGATGCCAAGCTCAAGTACAGAGACAATGTCAAAAAAAGAAGAACTTAGAATTAAGGCTTATAGGTAGAAGCTCTGAGCTTACAATACACAACAAGCTGCTGCTATATCGGCAAATACTGAAGCCGATACGGACCTACGGTATTCAACTCTGGGGATGTACTAAGCAAACAAACGCCAAAATGAATGAAAGGTGAAATAAAAAAGCATGCCGCCAAACACGAAATTAGGTTCCAGGAACATGGAAACCCCTATATTCGCCATATAATAGATAACCCTGTCGTTGGAAGATGACTTCAAAGAACGAGGCCACTTGCCAATAAACATACCAAATTAAAAAAAGTATTTTAATTAGGTTTAATTAATTTTGGGACTAACCATTGGGTTTCACCCCAACAAATCAGAATTATTTACGAAATGTAAAATTTGTAAAAATTTGAAAGATAAATTGCTAGAGGAGCACAATCTCAGTTGTAATTAATAAAGCAAAAAAAATCTCCAGGGAATTTTCGCTACAGGAACTGATTTATTTGATTTGCAGTGTGGTATTTCGCACCGTCTTGTTAAAACAAGTAACCGTCAAGACCTTTTTCACGTATTTATGGGCAGACATAATGAGCCAACATCCACCGATATCGATTTCCATTGACTGGTTCGGTTTCTCTGAAAAAATGTGGTCCAATGATGGTTTTGACATAAACGTCATGCAACGGCGTTTAATCAATCTCTTGTGGATTCTCCGTTCCCCAAATGCGTTCCCCAAATCGGTAATCAAAATTTGCTTCCAAAAATCTGGTTCAGTGTCAACCATTCGAGCGATTGTTTGGCCATAATCCAAGTGACGTGGACGGTCTGTCGGCAATATTCTTTGTGTTAATTGCACTTTATACGGAAACAAATTGCAAATCATCTTTCAAAACGCGCCGCAAAGTGGTTCCACTGATGTCGCCAAAATGCTGAGCGCGGCAACGATACGATACTTTTCGTTTCTCTTTTGATCTTTTAACCATTTTCGACGATATGCACGTTGTTTCGGTGTGAAGCGATTCATGGTTAAAATTGTACTGAATTAACGTTTCAAAATCATGTCTAATCAAGTCAATCGGTGGACAAATGCCACAGTTATTCTATACTAACATACCGAAATAAAAGATGGCATACCCTGTATTTGGCCTCAACATAAAATAAAAAGGAGGTTCGCACCTCGTCGGCCAAAGTTAATATTGGCCATTAGGAGATTATCACATGAGTAGCAGTTCATTCAATCAAGAGTATTAGGACGAGATGGACACATAATTTTTGTTTTTGCAATGACATTTTCTTACGGGCGTAATGGTTTTGGACACTTTAAAATGTTAGACAAAAATTTATGTGAGTTGATCAAGTTGATATTTTTGGACAACATTCAGTCTATTGGTTGATATTTCTATTCGCGGAGAAAGGCGGACAAAATATGGCGTTACCTTTTAAAATGTCAAGGGAAATTTCTTGTAGCTAAAAAGCTCTCAATTATTTTAGTGATCTTAAAGGGTAATGTAACGATCTATAACATGCGTCAAATAAACCTGAATCACTGTCGTTCAACTCCCCAATACCTGCTACTCTCCACATACCTATCAATTTTTTAATGTCTCTAAACGGTTATGTAATGATCTATATTATGCATCACCAACCTTGAATCGCCATTTCTTGGAATGACCCATAATGGCCATTCAACATATAGCCGAATGTGCCTCATTAAATATCATGGAAAATGGTTTATGGCTAAAAATCTGTCAGAGATACCTATCAATTTGTTTAGTGTTCCTAAAAGATAATGTAATGATCTATACCGTGCATTAACTTAGCCTGAATCACCATCTCTGGAAATGTAAAGATGATAATGATCTGATAACAAGAATCAATTTATTTTTGTTATGCTACAATTATGGTGGTTTTCATGCTGAACCGATCAAAAGAACGTCCCTCGTTAAATTTATTCTCAAATATTTTTTTGCTGAATTCCATATCAGATTTGATGGTAAATCCGGATAAAATATTTACGATATAACTATAACCGTTTCGATTTAGAACCAAATATAATTAAAAGAATAAAATTGAGAAAACCCAATTCCGCATACACAATAGGTAGGTATACATCCCAAGTGGCAAAATCCGTATCTTTCTCGTCTTGTTTGATCTTATATTTTTTAATTGTGTTCCCGCTCAGTGAACACTTACGTGAATATAAATTTTGTATAGAGAAGAAATACAAAACAAGAATAATATACAACAAACCACTCAATGATTCATATTGCAAACCATAATCCTCATAAAATATTTACACACTTAACATAATTAAAATAGCTTAAAGCTCCGTAGTTTTTTTTCTCGTAAGCTTTTTTACGGTTTTCCTCTTGTTTTACAAAATATTTTCCTATGTAGTAACACATCCGTAAAAATAAAACATAGACGACTACAAAAGTTTTTTTATTTTTGAAATGCAAATGAAATGGATTGCATGTCAGTTTGTTGAGGAGTGAATTAGTTAAATATTTATAAATTACCGGATTAAGATTTAAGTTCAAATTTGATTCGGAAGTTTCCTATTTTTACTTCTAACCAAGATATACAAACCGTATTCCGTAACTTGAATTTCGTCTTACCTGAAACAAAAAACAAAAGAAGAAAATGGAACATTCGTAAATTTAAAAATTATGTAAGAAATATTTTTATTGGAATATGTGTACACGGTGACTCACAGCTCGGATGAGCTTTAGTCACATTGTACGGGTTACTGTAAACATTGGGAAACCACTGTTCTGTCATACAGTAAGGACAACATTAGAACGCGAAATACGTCATAGCAAAGACACAATAAAACTAGTTTACGAGAATTTAATCTGGTGACGCTCCACAATACAATTTTGAACGTTTCATTCAAATTGGATCGCTTGTGTCTATGTCTAAAAAATTTGTTACGACTCCTTGTGGGGCCATAACTTCATTTTATTTGCAATTTTGTTTTAAATTGTGAATTTCGTTGTAATCGAGTGATTGAGGCATTTTACTGATGACATTACCATCTACACTTTGGTATTAACACTAAAGTGTTGAAGACTACGAATAATTGTGAGAGCGAGACCAATGTGTACACTGGGTGCGGGTGTGCAATAGCGAAGGTATAGAGGAATATTTTTGTTGTGTTTTTCTTTTTCCTTATTCGTAGTTGATGTGTTGTCCATCCGGGGACGACCGTAAAATCTACACGGTCTCCACCTGGCACTCCGGCAGTCTCAAGCGGTCGAAGTGTATAATGTGGGAAATCCTCTAGAGGTCTCTCCGGGTGAAGAGAAGCTTTGTCTGTTGGAGAAAAGTCCCTATCCTCTTATGCTACTTCGGTGTGGCTGGGTATCGGCTTCTAGGGGGTCGATAGGTTTTTTTTTCACTCGGGTTTTTTTTTTTCAGCAGACATTGTACTTGTAATTCGGAGAGATTTGGTCGTTCCTGGATGGACACACCCGGTTATAATTATTTTTAGTCACTTTCCTCAAATTTCGGCTAACATAATTTTGGTGTCATTTACATTTAGTTTCAGCATTTAATTTAATTTTAATTAAATTTACTCCCAGTATACCATCGATATCATTCTTTTGATTTACATTTTTATTTTTTATTTTTATTTGATTATTTTTGTGATAATTCTAGATTCAGTTTAGGGGTTGTATTGGAACCCACGGGTTTATATTAATACTTCAATTTATTTTTCTTCTGCTCTTTATTATAGGGTTTTCCAATAGAAATGATATTTTTAGTGACGTTTCGGCCATTTGTAATATGTCATGATCTGTCATTTTTTGTTTCATTGTATTCAGTAATGTTTACAATTTCATCATGGTGAGATATACGCAAGAACAACGTTTACAAATTATTCAGTTTTATTATCAAAATAATCATTCTCCAATTGCAACTTTTCGTGCGCTTTTGCTATTTTATAGTCATAATAATCGTCCAAGTGTGCTCGCTATTCGTCGAATTGTTGAAAATGTTGAGCGTACATTTTCTTTACATAATGTTGAAGTGCCAATAAGATAAAGATTCGCTCGAAGTATAATCATCGTTTGGAGATTCGATTATTTCAAGAAATTGTGATATTGAATGGCCTCCAAGAAGTTTTGATTTAACACCATTAGACTATTTCTTGTGGGGTTATTTGAAGTCATTGGTCTTTAGCAATAAACCAAACTCTCTTCAAGCTTTACAAGTCAATATTGAACGTGCTATTTATGACATACGACTTGATTTAGTGAAAAAAGTGCTCGAAAATTGGGTTCATCGAATTCGTTACTGCAGAAGAAGTCGTGGAGGCCATTTGCATGACGTTTTATTCAGAACTTAATCGATTGTACTTCACATTAAATAAAAAACATTTCGGATCAGATCAACAGAAATCATATCACTCTTATTGGAAAACCCTATATTTAGATGAATGTGCGGGTTGACTTCGTGCCATCCTGTAACAAACTAAACACTATAGTTTATATTCGACCCACAAGAATATTTCGTATTCGGTAATGTGTTATTACCTTTAGTATTTACGTTAATGGAAATGAAAAGTAAATATTAAATGGGGACTCCCCCTGAATGCAGTTAGCAACACAAAGAGTAGACAAAATAATTTATTTGAGAAAATTGAGGTGTTTATGGTAGTTAGTAATTGGTTTTCTAATAGAAAGGTTGAGGATAAATTTTGTAAATAAGAATCCGTTTGTGTGTGTGAGGAAATGGCGGATCACAGAGAAATTGTAATTCCTTATAGTTTGTCGTAAGCAGATCAACAAGATGATTGGCTTCTTGCAACAGTGGATTAGAAAGTGACAGGTTCGGATACAGAGAACGGTTACGACCATCAAGAAATTCAAACTGAAGTGTCTTATGATGGAATTTTACGCGATAGTGATGTTGAAAAGGAAAATGAACTAAAGGTTCTTTCAATAAGGCCTCTCGATTTTTAAATGTAAATAAATAAAGCAAATTGTCCTGCTATTTTATGGCATTAAGTATGGAATATAACATAATGGTGGCACATATTTGAAGGGTCCAGTTTTTGGTGACTTTGTCAGTTATTTTGAGGGCATCAGTTGTTTTTTTGGGCATCCTTTGTGGTTTATTTGCAAAGACTTATTATTTAAAACAGTCCCAAAGGAAGTAGTCTAAAGGTGTTAAATCGCACGACCACAATGACCAATTCACCATGCCAGATAATCATGCTCTCAAACCAAATGTCATCTATTATCCATAGGCTTAAGTCACAAAAAGTCGAATATCATCGACCTATAGCGCTCACCTTTGACATATGATAATGCCAGTTGCGTTTGTGAGAAGTACTCGCCGATGATACCGCCAGACCAAACTTCGCACCAAAAGTGACTTTCGCGAGATGCATTCGAAGCTGGTGTATCTGGTGTGGATTGGTACGGCCCTAACTGCAAAAATTTGCTGCTTCACATTACCATTCTTCCTAAAAATGAACCTCGTCACTACAGATGATTTTTTTTTTTTGTTAAAATTGGAGTCAACTAATTGTCATTGCTCGCTGACCTTAAGTTCCAGGGTTTGGTGGGTTTTATACGGGTGCAGACTAAAGTTCCGACGTAAAGCAGAAAGGCCAAGTTTTTGCGAACGACGAGAATTCAACTGCCATGAGTTTTCCCGTACAGTCTCACGCACAGCAGCGATGTTTTCAGCAGACCTTGCGTTTCGGTGACTTCCAGTATTGGTTGATTATTTATCGAACCGGTTGGATCGAATTCGGCCACCAACGTGGCGATAAAAATCAAGTAATGTGTGGAACGTTTCTCGAACGGAACACTGATTTTGAAAATAAAATGTGATGATTTGCAGACGTCGCTCAACACTATAACCTTCCATAGTGGTTTGCCATACACCATTGAACAATTCACAACACACATGTTGATTTAACAAAATGGCTGCTAAAGCCTAACAAATTTCAAGCTCCCTTATTGAAATAACGCCATGTGTGAAATGATCATCAGACAAACGAATAGGAAGGTCGACAAGATTTATGGAGAATACAATATTAGAAATCCAGCCACCACAGAAGTAAATGCTTATCATAGGAAGGAATTTGAACCTTATCTGGTTATTCTTAGAAATGCTGATACCGCGACCATGCGATTGAACATTTTTTGGATATTAGCCGATTTATGCGCTTCGATAATAAGAATACGCGATGATTCGGGCTAGAGACAGATAAAGTTATTGCGAATATTAGCGTAAATATTACTGTCTGGATACGTTGAAGTAGTGTCTGGAAAAATACCGCGAAAATTAAACAGTTATTCGTTTAATTTTCGCGGTATTTTTCCAGACATTCGTTATTATATTTTATACAAAAATGTGTTGTGCAGGACGAACGATAAATTTACCAAATATATGTCGTCCAAACCACTAAAGTATGGGATTAAAGTTTTGTGGGTTTGTTCTCATGCCAAATAACGGAGCAGATCTATACGGCTAAGCAACCACCAACCAGAACAATCTCGCCAGAACAAACAAAACACTCCAACCAGCTTTTCCGCATGTCTTAGATCGATCAACCATACCAAAAGTATGATGAAATTTTAATTCAACTTCTGTAATAGAATGCATACTTGGCAAATCGCTTCAAGGAACAATACCAAACCGAAAAGCGACTCAATTCACTGAACAGTAAGACCATTTGTATAATCTTGTAGTACAAGTAGCAAAGTAGATGGTGTCAGTAATTTAGAACTAACTCCATTGAGCTGGATTTATCGGAATGAGATCAGATCAAAAGAGAGTGATCGTATATGCCCTAGGAGAATCATAAATCTGTATTGCTCAATTTCAGCGATACATTAAATAATTTACATATACAGAATTAAATATTCTGGTTGCATACAATTTTTTATAACAAACATTTCTTTTGATATGAAAATTTGAAAATTAGACGCACCACGATAAAGAATATTCCGTAGAGAAAGAATACGAACAAAACAAAACCGGAATCATTATTATCTGCGATCGAGGCTGGTTTTATCTCGCAGAAATGCATTTCGAACTGTTCAGAATAAAAAGTGATCGAACGAAGTACCTAGTCCGTGATCCCGCAGGAGATATTCAACGCGATAACCTTGTGTTGGTAATACATGAATTTTAATTTAAGGCTCTTCCTCAGACGTTTTACAATATGGCAACATTTTTGAATTTGAAATCTGACCTAGTGTTATCAGAAGATAATGGCAAAAAGCCAATACTTAAACGCCCGCTCAATAGTGTAAAGTTTCTAAGTAAATTAGGGTTGTTACTTGACCTCAGATGAAACCGTCTATTGATTCAGCGACCCTGGTGTCACCCAATCCCACAATTGGTCAATATATCAACTCCTTTTTATTTCATCCGATCAGATCGTTAGCTATGTCTGTGATAAACTTCAAAATTGTTCACCAGGGGACGTAAATTGTAGGCTATTATTACCCAAAGAGCGCGCTTTGGACAGCTCTCTAACGTTCGTTTCATTTAAAATTGGTTTGAAGGAGGCTGATTTTAACCTGCTTAACAAGTCTGACGTTTGGTCTGCCGGTGCTTTAATCCGCCCATTTACAAATTATTCACGCATATCGAAAAACCGAACCGTGGCCACATTTCAACAGCCGAAGTAATTACTGCGTTAACCAGTCAGTTTAATTTATCAACGACCGTCGCTTCATTTAATACCATCCACGCCTTCACTTCTATCTACTATCACAATGCCTCCAGTATCTGAGGGATTTCCGCTTAGGCATACTTGACAATGATTTTGATGTTATAATAATCAGCGAGGCCTGGCTCACGATCAATATGTTATCCGAAGAGTACTTTCCACCAGACTTTGTCGTTCATAGAAAGGACAGATACGATTTTTACGATTTTAACACCAGTTGTAGAGGCAGTGGTGTTTTAATTGCTGTAAAGAACTCTTTTTTTTCCTCCCTGATAGCTGTGCTGGGGCCAAGGCTCTCCCAACTCTTTCGCGGTTTGCTTATTTACGTCCTTACCTTTACGCCTGTATTGGCCAATTCGAGGACTTACGGATATAGGTTCGATTTTATTACCATCTGCACATTGCATAGCTCCATGCCAGCCTGCATTTGCATGGAAAATGGGTCGCCCCATGAGCTGTGCACTCCGACAGGGGTCATAGATGTGTTCCTTTTCCTCACAAATCATAATTTGTTGATGAAAATTCCCTTTGCATCCTGCCCCTATCGGGGTTCGAACCCGGTACCTCCCGATCCAAACGCCAAAGCTTTAACCACTATGCCATTTGGTCGGTAAAGAATTCAGTCTTCAATGATGTGATCGCCTGCCATCCCTGCCTTGATGTCATTGCCGTTCGCATCAGATTAGCTTACAACACCTCGATTGTTGCCGTCGCCGTTTAAATTCCTTACGGATCCGACCGGGATGCCTACAACACGTTTATCAACTACATCGATTCAGCCGTTACACCTTCAGTTCGCCCTTGTGATCAAATTATCATTGTGGGTGACTTTAACTTACCTGATATATCTGGGAACGATCTCGACGATGTGTTCTTTTCATCCTCAACCGACGAGAAAGAATTGACTATCATCGATTACTTTTCTTCCATATCAACAACGCAGCTTAACTGCTTCAGCAAAAATCGAGGAAAATTCCTGGATCACCTATTTGCCAAATTCCTGGACGTGAGAGCATTTATCACACACCTGAAACTAATTTTTTTTCTAACGATTTTCACTTTAATTTTAGAATGGCCGACTACGCATTCTTGAATGAATTTCTAAGCACTGCCGATTGGGACTTTTTACAGCGCGGTGCGGATTTGAATGATACGGCGCACAGATTCAACGAGCTTCTCGGAAGTGGTATTGAGAGACACGTTCCGCGGGTTATGAATAACAAATCCTGCTTTCGGAAGCCATGCTATAATACCGAGTACGACGCAACAAGTTTCATTCGCTTTACAGGCTTTACGGCGTAGAATACTATCCCAATTTCGTTAACGCCCGCAATGAATTTAAGACCCTTAATTGGTTCCTTTTCAATAATTACGTAGTGCAAATCGAGCAAGTTTTGACATCCAATCCCAAAAAAGTTTGGAACTTCATTAACAGCAAGAAAAAGGTATCTGGTTTTCGGTCGAATATGTTTTACCAGACAGTCCTCTACCGCCAGTCAGCTATCCTTATTTGCAAATTGTTTGCCAAATTCTTCGTCTTCTACTACTTCCGCCTCCATTGTATTCGAACATTTCAAATGTACCGAACAGGAGGTCCTGGATCAACTGCTCCTTCTCGACGTTAGTAAGGGAGCGGGTTATGACGGTCTTCCACCGATCCTACTATTCAAACGTTGTGCTGTAAGTCGGGCCCCTGCAGTTACCTTCTTGTTTAACAAAAGCCTTCGTCGTGGTATTTTTCCAGATCCCTGGAAAATCTCATGTCTTCATCCAATTTTCAAGGCGGGTAACAGAAGTGAGGTAAGTCATTATCGTGAGATCGCCATTCTCTCTGTCTTACGCAAACTGTTTGAGTCCACGGTTCACAGAGTATTACACTTCCATACCAAGAGACTTACTTCTACTTTTCAGCATGATAAAATCCATATTAGGTCTACCGTGTCTAACTTGTCCTAATTTTGTGGTCATCTATTTGACAGTATAAACTCCAAGCAGCAGCTTGACGTTGTCTACACAGACTTCGCAAAGGCTTTCGATGTGATTGATCACTCCATTCTTATTAGCAAGTTGGAGAGTCTCGACTTTGATTTCATTCCCATTCATTCTAAAGAAGTCCCCCTAACAGCTGAACTAAACCATAATTTACCAAACCATAATGAATTTGGTACAGCTGGTCATTTTTTAGTATCTAGATCCGATTCGCTACAAAGCATTTCAACACGTGGTAGAATTAGGAATTTCCGGTTCATTGGCATCTAAAGTTTCTTATCCGCTTCATGTGACAAGAAAGAAAGATCCCGAATCGAGACGGTGTGGAGCTTATCGGCGAGATAATTCAGTTACAGTACCAAATCGTTACCCGATTTAACACATACAAAACTGATCCATGCACTAGCATGGAAATTAATCTTTCAGATGCTCAATATTCTCCAAAATTGACTTTCTCAATGCTTATCATTTCATTCCTAACACACTCGAGGATCTACATAAAACGACAAACACGGTCCCATTTGGCCTATATGAGTATGTCAGGCGTTAAGTAGTATTGGCGTTAAGTAGTCTCTCGCCTAAATTATTGATGGTAATGCTGTACTGAATTTCTTATGGAATCGTATAACCACTTCAAACCGATCAATGACTGAAAATTTAATTTTCCTTTTCGCTCTCAACAGTAGGATCAAGGTGACATTTGATCTTTATTATTGGTAACAAAGTAAGCGTTGGTTGTTATTCTTACTGATCACGGTCTTTTTAAATTCCATTTACAACGAATAGGACTTGTATGCGATTTTTATTTGTGTCACATCTGCCTTGAAGAGGATGTTGACTGCATTTACTTTGTGTACGATGGGTCTTGAATGTAGGCCAGTTACCTTCTCACCGTAGTTAAAACTCTTGCAGTATGCCAAAGCACCAATGCTTGAATTTGAATACAATCCTCGGTTTGCACGGTTGGCCCAGTGTAGGTAGCATTAATACATTTTGGAAAAATGTTTCCATGCAACATACGAGGTTATAGGCGCTTGGTTATGTGAAGTGACGAGGTTTGTTATCTTAACTTACACTACAGAGAATTTGAAAATAAATGGTTGGAATTATTTTACGAGTTCTCCAGGAAAACTGAAAACCAGATTATGGTCACTAGTTTGAACTTTACTCTAGTTTGATGATCCTTTTTGGTCAATATCAGCCTCTTTTCGATTATAAAGCAAGCATTTGCATTATTTTACGGTTGAAACTATTGCGATACATATTACGTCTCTCACTAAGTTCCGGGACTTACATATAGATGGCACATCTAATGTAAAATTCATATAATTTTTACAAAGTACTAATCTTCAAACGACAAATGCTTCAGGGAAAGAGATTTGCGTGAATTTTGAGTACCACGCTTGAAGGAAATTATGTTGATAAAAAAGTCGAATTTGGAAAAAAAAAATTTTTTAGTAGTTGGCTTCAGGACTTGCATATGACGTGATGATGAACTAAAATTAATCTGAACCGATGAAGTCTAAAGTCTTATGGAATCCTAGAAATTCCTTGAAAACGTTTCCTTCTACCATAGAGCGCCAACTCAACTATGTTGCTCTGACCAAACCATAACACGAATTTTCTTTTATGAAATGAAAACTTTACTATACATCTTCGAAAATCAATTATATTTTCCAGTAATTAAATCTTAAAACAATAACTTTTAAAGACATTTTTCATTTAATTATGAGCAAGAAAAATTATAACCTAGTGTATCGTATAGGGTATCATCATCAACAACAGCACCAATATCGTTATATAGACACAAGAAATTGAAAGATATAATACAAGGATGCCATGTATAACGTGTGTTACACAGAACCTAGGGATTTTAATGCCAACTATTGGATATTGGATACCATGATGCTACGCAATACGAAATGCTTATGTGTAGCGATTTAACTTAATTTTGAGTCGATATTCCAATATTCTCATAACTAGAGCAATTATAAACTCTATTTACTTCTTATATCATACAGTTTTCTATTGGAATAGATTCAAATCCCTGACCTATGTGGCTTACGGAAATTTTAATTTAGATTTTCATTTTCTGTTACTCGCTTTGTTGCAGCAAAATAATATAAATAAAAGTTGTAATGCAATTATTAATGATAATACGGGTTGGCTGAGTCCTCATGATAATAATAAATTTCCAAGTTATAATTTTGTATCATCCCTGAATTTTTTTTGTAATAAGGATATACAAGTATGAACTATTCGTTTGAACTCATATATCAATGATTAACCTTAAGAGGTAAGCTGTTTCTAGTAAAACCTATCACAACATATTTCACAATAACTTTTTCACAACCAATCTAGTCCCATTGCATAACCTGGGACGGTCAATGTTTCTTAACAGAATACTTACTGATCCATGTTTCAGAATCAGCCGATGTGGGGGCATTGCTGATGGCTCCAAGGAATTTAAAAACTCTGCAAAACAAAACACAGCTTGCTCTTCTTCTATAACGGTGTCGATAGAGTTATAAGTTACAAAAATAAATTGCTTGTTCACAGAGCCACTTGTGGTTCCTAAAGCAACGATTTATATTTGGAAAAACTTTTGCGACAACTTGATTTATTGAAACCACTCTATGACAGAAATCTCCCAGTTTCAATAACTGCTTAGAAAATTTATTAACATCTCCAGCCAAACAAGACCTCATATTTGTTGATAAATTCAGTTTGTAAACATGTCTCCAAATATACGATGACTTAAAACATGCATCAAGTTCATCTGCTGGTGTTCACCGCGGTATAACTGACAAGGTTTGTCGAAAGTCTCCTGCTACAAGTACGACAGCACCTCCCATTAGTCTATTATTTACTTTCAAGAGTTGCAGCGTCTTCTCAAGAGCTTCAATGGCTCTTTTGTAGGCGATTGCGCTTAAGAATCATCTAATGCTATTACTAATGACTCTCTTGAAAGGATATACAGAAGCATAGAAGCCATAAATGCTAGGCTAGCAAAGCAAGAACGTGGTCTAGAAGACTTAATAAACACATTATTCCACTCGTTTAATTATTTCGCAAAAAAAACTGGAACACAAACGGACTAGCGCAGCATGATCCAGAGTTAGAAATTTTTCTAAATTTACAAAAAAATAGATATATATCTTACATCGGAAAGCCATTTGACAGAATCACCATTTAATAAAATACGTGGTTATGCATGTTATCATGCTGTTCACCCAGAAGGAAAAGCGAGGGGAGGATCATCAGTAATAGTGACAAAGAATGTCTAACTAGGATCCAATTTTATTATTTGTGCTGACTTTAATGCAAAAAACAGCTATTGGGGATCAAGACTTACAACCCGTAAAGGAAAAGAGCTTTTCGGTCAGGTCGGGTAAACAACTGCGAGTTCCATTCTGGAGGTAAACCAACATATTGGCCTGCTGGTATAAATAAAATATCTGATTTTATTGATTTACATCAAAATCACGAAAGGGATTTTCGAGGACTACATGTGTCTCAAAAATGGCAACCACTCACATGTTATCATGGCACTCAGCATAATGACAATTAATAAGGATAACTTGCCTAAGCTAACAAACAATAAAACTGACTGGGGCCTATTCCAAGAACTAATTGAAGAGCAAACAAGCCTTCAAGTGCCAATCAAAACATCGGTAGAATTGGAAAACGAACTGGAGGTACTTAACAGCACAATTCAATAAGCAGCATATGGGAAAGTTTTCCTACTAATCATACCGAATCCCGTAGGAATCAAAATTATCCTCTTACACTCAGGGAATTAATTAGAGAGAAACGGAAGGCACGAAATACATGGCAATAATAATCTGTGCAATAACCTGAAACAACTTATAAAAGAAATTAAGAACGAAACGAAGCCTATTAAAAATGAGGAAGGAACCTGGGCCAAAAAGTGGCAAGTAAAAAGCTACTTTATTTGCGGCTCACTTGGAAGAAACCTTTCAACCGTTACCTAGGCAAACTACAGATGAAAACATAACAACAATTAGCAAAATTGATGACCATAATATACGATCTGTAACATTACAGGAATTTAAAGATGAGATCAAGTACAATTTAAATGCGAAACAAGCTCCAGGTTATGAATTAATTACTAGATTATGAATTAATTAAGTCGGAAAAGCCATTCTCGAGAATGGATTACGAAAATTGGTTCAAATAATCAATGCTGCCTTCAGACTAAAATATGTCCCATGACAGTGGAAGGTTGCTGAAGTAACATGATGTCACTTCAAAGTTATTTGAAAAATTACTGCTCAAGAGACTCAAGCCAATAATAGAAGAACGAAATTTAATTCCACCACATCACTTTGGATTTAGGAAAAATCACTCTACGATAGTACAAGTTCACAGAATAACGGACAAAATAGAATACGCACTTGATGAAATGAAAATATGCTCCAGTATCTTCTTAGATGTAGCACAAGCTTTCGACAAAGTTTGGCACCAAGGACTTGAATTTAAATTGCATCGAGATCGACCTAAGCAATTCTATCAAATTCGTAAATCTTATATTGCAGATCGTCATTTCCGTGTAAAATATAACGGAGAATACTCTGAAATGAAGAGAATAGCAGCAGGCATAGCACAAGATAGCGTACTGGGTACTAATACAGAAGGTGCTACCATAGCAACATTTGCAGACGATACAGATATTCTGGCAACTGAAAAGAGTATATCAGAAGCAACGACAAAACGTCAATAAGCAATTCAGTGGGTAGCTGGACAAAGAAATGGCCTAAACGAAGCAAAATCTGTTCAAGTAAATTTCACAAACCAGAAAATTAACTGGATACCAGTGAAACTTAATGCAAGGTAAAAAAAAGAAAAAGCAGAATTGAACATCAAATATAGGAAAATGTATTGGCTAATAGGTAGAAATTCTGTGCTTACAATACACAATAAATAGGGACTTAAACATGAAATATGTCAGTGACGAAATAAAAAAACCTGCAAAGAAACACATTCAGAGGGTATCTCGGCACCAAAATGCAGGCATACGAAAGTTGTTGGACACCACCAATGCAGTAAGAAAACTTCAACGAAAAACTTATCCATTGGGTCACTGTTCGTCAAATCTGAATCTTTATTTAAGAAAAATAAATTACTAAATGATTTGTAAATCAGTTGTATTACAAAACATAAATAAATAAAAATTGCGCATTCATTCAATATAAGTTTGCACGTTTTTAGTACTTCTGTCTGTCCAACTCCTTTGCTAATATTGTAAATCGAGTGTATAGTATAGTTCTGCCTCCTTCCAACAGCGTAGACGATACCCAAGAGGACGCAACTGCCAGTGTGCGATTTAATTGGGTTTACGAATTTCAGCTAGCAGTACATTAATTAGGAATGTTTTTCCTGTTCAACCTGATGCGTCAAGAAAAAATGTGTCTCCTCTTCTGTTCTCAATCGCTTCCATAATTGCATCGTATGCTAATTTTTGGTCATCCACTAAGAGGGCCTATTAGTTTTTATAAATGTTTGTAACAGATCAGAGTAATATTTCCTTTCTCTAAGAACATCTCTATTTAGTTCAATAGACGTATTGCAATTTGAACCTTTTAAGCCAAGTTATTGTAGAGTTTCCCCGTTTATTGAAATACATTTATCCTCGAAAAGGATGAGAGCTTGTATTACTTCGTAATGTTTCTCTAAGGATATCTTCGCTTAAGTTTTCATTATATTTGTTCCATAAACCTATTGGATTTGACGGTCCACATGTTTTTAATGTAACAGCAAACAGATTTGTAAGCTGCGACGGAAAACACGTCATAGCGGCCTCTGATAAAGTAGAATACCAATGCTGATCACTTTCGAGTAAACCAAGCTTGTGTCAAATTTTTCTGAAAGTTTCACATAATTCCTCATTGACATTTTAAAAGCAATAAAAGATGTTGATCCCCCTTAATGTTGCAGTAACAATCTCAAGTAATAGCTTACGTACTGTAGACACTCTTCCTATTGTGACAGTTTCACATACACCACTAAACAGAAGCTTTGGTGCCTTGTTTCCTCTTACAAAAAAATTTTCTAGATGCATTCTTAAAGTGTAATACTTTGGGATTTCGGATTACAATAAAGTTTTGGCAAACTCGTCTTGTTGGCGTGTTGGTGGTTGTTCAGCTGAAGTAAACACGTAAACATGCAAATCAGATTAAGATAGAATGGCCCGCAGGGCCTATAAATTATATTTACCTTTCTTCTATATTTAGAATCTCTGCTGATATAGCGAAGTCTATCTGATTTGCGCATATTTTTACTTTTTCAGCCAAAGTAATATATGAACATGTGGAAGGCCTTTTTCTTGTCATTCGATCGAATATAACTAGCAGAGAGTTTCCCCACAAACATGATTTTTTGTAATAACATTTATTAATTTTGTGAGCTTCTGTTTAAATACTCGTGCTATTAATTAATGCCCATCGATCGACAATTGGCCTGGTAATAGCTCCTGTTGAATTCCACACCATACTGGATCGAATGTAGAACGAACATAACATCTTGCACCTGGAAATACTCATGCATATGCTGTGGACTTCCGCAAAGTTTGTTGGCAATATAATCATTTGGCCAATATTCTCGGCATTACCCTCGTTTGCAGCAGCATCCCTTAGATGTAAGTATTCGTCAAGCCGAACTTTTTGTTGGTTTAAGCGAATAAAAAGAAGGCGTTCACTTTCAATTTTTACGTACATATTCACTATAAATTGGTTAAAGTTCCCTACATCTTAATACATGATTAGATGAATCAGTTCTTACCATAATTCTGAATGCATAATAGCACTTCGCCGATACTTGTTTGTTTGTATTGATTACAGTGTTCGGATCTAGTAGTTGCATTATATCCATCCTCTCCCTGCCAAAATAGACAACGTCGCTCATGTTCTCCTACAGGTCTTTTATCAGCTCGAATAACACCTTTTTATTCATCCCCAAACATTAGGTGTTGTTGTTATTGTGCTGGTGAAAAAAACGTTACAGGTCAGCTACAAGATTACGACTCGTTTCTGGAATATACTCGCAGCGCTCTTTTATCCGTTCCTCTTCATTCCCCATAAAATAAATTTGCAAAAACTTGGAATTTTCCAACCGAACCAAATCAAAAACTCCTGTCGTATCGCTATCACAGGTTTACCATCGAATCATAGAGACACTCATAATTTGGTTCTTAACACAATTTGCAAAGTTGGCATAGAGTATCAAGCCAAACGACATAATTTCCATAGAGTAAGTAACTCAAAGTAACAAACCATCGAAACAATATTCATCGACCAATTGTTCGACCTTTTGTTAAAATATGCGGCTAAAAAGGCATAGGAGCGCTAAGAAATGATATATGTAACGCTTGTAAAGATTATATTTAGTCAATTATCTACGTCATCCTTCAGTGGTTCATGATGGTGTCGAAAATAGCGTATACAATTCATTTTGGCGTAGATAAAGTCGACAATTTGTAGAGTATGAAAAATATCTGTAGAGAATGCAGATTACTAATGGCCATCTCACTTTTCCAATTCAAATTGCAATTTTCAAACTTCAAATATTGTGTAAAGTTATTCAATTTTCCAAAACACATAGGTGAGAATGGTATGCAATGGTTGCAATGAAATAAGTTTATTCATTGACAAACTCTAGCGCCACACAATGCTTGCGTTACTGGATAAATGGGTAACGGATATTCACTTTTCGTTTTTCGTGATATATTTTCGAAAAGACAATTATTTCGACAAACTGTAGTCGAACTAAACTAAACTGTTAAATAGATTATTTTGAAATTGCCAAAGTGTCAACTGCCACCTGCAATAAACCGAAATAGTGCCTCTCATAAACTTTTCCATTTTCGTGAAATTAAATTTTTTTTTGTTTTACAAATCTAGGGTCAATAACCTTAATTTTGTAATTATTAAATGTTTGTATTATTGGTTCAAAAATTATTTTTTTTCGCAGTTCGCGTGATTTGCATATTGGTAAACAAGCATAAACCGTTACAATCCTTAATCTTAATTTTAGTGTTTAAAAAGATCCTGTAGCGTCGTAGATCTCAGTCGTAGATATAATCTACTTCAAGTAATTAGTCATAAAGAACCCGAAAAGTTTGGTAATTTCTAAACAATTTTTCTGCATCCAGCGCTACATCTTCGAAAGGAATACTGTACCCACCTCCTTTATCCAATTCGTTTGTGAAGGGTTTAAGTTCTTATTTAAAAATGCATATTCAATCAACAGGGTTCCTGTAATGTTCTGAGTGTGGCAGTTTACAAGTCGGTTAGTCAAAAAAAGCTATTGTAGAATGCTTCAAGGAACATCTAAATTTCTCGATACATAATTGAAATGAAACACACGATCGATTGTGTTATATCTTACCAATACCGTTGGAACCGACGAAAGAAAAAAGTAAATAAAACCAAACCACCACCGCGATACTGACAAAACTAAATACAAAACAAAATGAATACTACCTTGGAATTTGTAATGCTATTTCGTCCAGACTATCGGACGGGCTCATCGGCGTCTTTTCAAAAAGTCGTGATGGCCCTAGAGTCAGATGTCCCGTTGAATTACTATTTGTATTACTAACTCCACGGAATACTCTAGCACCGCGTCTTTGTCGATGATGTTGCTGCTGTTGGCGCTGGTGTTCGGCCGCCTTTTTCTTTTTCTTATTTGCCTCCTCGCGTTGCAAATTGTGTAATCGAAAGAAGAACAGCGACATTTTTGATTGTGATTATGTAAAGTTTTGCGTCGCTAAATATAAAATAAACAATTTTATTTTTGATTATAAAACGTAAAACTGCAAACAAAAATTATTTGAAATTGATATTTTTTGAACATCGCGTTTCTACTCAACAAATTAGTACCGCATCATCGTTTCTTTAACCCGTGTGTGCAATATATATGGTGGACATATTCGTACCAGAAGTGGTTGATAATGTTGGTTCACTAAAATTTAAGCAGGAATAACGATTTGTGATCTTACAAGACAATTGTTATCACAAATCCGGTTGGTTGGGTTTTTGCTTTAGAAATCCGTAAAAGAAAGTCGGGTGTTGGCCGCAACAATTACACTCTACCATTTTTTTAAGTATATCATATACGAGGAAAACGACTATAAACTAAAATATTCCAAAATTTAAGCGGAAATGACCATTTTTGAAAAAAAAAAAATTATTTTTCAACTAAAATTTGTCACCTGCAATTATCAAAAATTTCGGTTTTACGTAATAATGCTAAAACAAATCCGTTTTCCCATTACAATTCATTAAAGTTTCCTATTTCTTTAGAATAATTCTGTACCAAAAAGCTAAAGTCGCTTAAGTTAACTTAAGCTATTTTGCATTTTATACCTATAATATTCAGATTCCTCGTACACGACTTCGTAAAATACAAATTTTTCGTTATGATATCTTTTCTACTGAGTACATTTGAAGTTCCATCACAAACGAGTTGACCGAAATTGATATACCTAACCACTCTGTGTAATATAAGCTAGTTTTATGTTTCATTCTTTAAAGTATTAATTCAGAAAGTAATACAGCAGACAACGCCTAAGACAACTTAAGCGTTTTTTCGATTTTCCGTTAATGCAATATGAAATGCTTGAAGCTTAAGCTATTTTTTATTTTTTATTTAAAAATAATTTGTCTGATGTTTTTAACTAAGTTAATTAAGCGATTTTTAGTTATTTTTAGTCTGTAATTTTAAACTTTTTTTCGAGTTAATCAGATAAAAATTTAATTAAAGTGATAATTAAAAGTGTAATTTGTTTGATTTTGTGACAGAACTGATTCAGAAATGGCATTTCGTGCGAAAAATATGTTAGAACTAGCAAGACAATACGGTAAAACGGGATAATCACCCGAAGCCTTTACATAAAAGTAATGAGAAACAATCGATGATAGTGACAAGGATCCTGGCTTCAACGTATCAATAATATTTACATCCGTTGATATGTCTGACCTGGAGACCATGGCAAAATCCTTTGAAAATAATATTTTAGACATTTGTGAAATCGAAAACAATGATGACTCCCTGTGTTTGCAGGTCAGGTTCAGGGAATAAAAATAAATAACGAAACTTTCGTTATAAGCTCGCTGCAGTTATTTCATCGAATTGTTTGTGTCGTCAAAAGTCCGAAAGAGTTTCAATCTTATTTTCAATATGAATTGGCTTCAGCTCTTCACCTTTCCTTTTCGACGACGGTCTCCTACGAAAGGGAACAAAATTGAGCATATTTAAAAGAGCTGACATTAGTAGGGACAATTGTCCAACAAATTGCAAATATGTTGTGGATGGAGGTCATCTGCTTCACTTGGTAGTACGACCAAAGCCAGCGACATATGGCATCATCCTACAAATTGATGGTGATTATGTTTTAAAACATTATTGCAGAAACACAACGGTAGTGTTTGATGGTTATTCGGACTACGCCACCACGAAAGGAGAATAACGGAAGAGAAGAGCAATTGACAAAATTTCAGCAAACATCGAAGTAGAGAGCAATATGGCGTGCACAATTTCACAAAGCGAATTTCTCGCAAACACTCATAATAAATCGAAATTCATCGGCAATCTGAAGCAACACATTGTTTGAAAATGCAAACACATCAGGCAGAAGATGACACAGAGACCTGGCGGGGATGAGATGGTGGTTGCTGCAGAGGACTCAGACATCCTCATGCTGCTTGTGTTTTTATGTTCACCAGCACGTCAAACAATTTGGCTTCTTTGCCCCAAATCGAAGACTTTGTATAATATAGCAGCAGAGAGGACACGGCTGTCTTCATTAAGCGACCTGCTTCCAGTTCTTTATGCTTTTACCGGATGTGATACAACCTCAGCATGAAAAAAAAACTAAAAGCATTCAAGCTTTTGCAGGCAAATGCAGAACTGAGGACCGACGTGCAAATGTTCTTGCAAACGAGTGCCACGAGGGAGAATATTGTAGCCAGCGGAGCGCGTTTAATATTTGGACTATATAACATCACCAAAGAGACTCCATTAGAAGAAGCAATCTGCAGTTACATTCTAAATTCGATTGAGCTTGTCTCCCACCAACAAAAGTAGTTGCAGATCAGGATTCAGTTCGGGTATACTATCAAGGGAAATGCCTTGCTACCAACAGATTGGGGATGGAAATCTGTCAAAAGTAGTGCCCATTCCAACTGACCTGCGATCGGCTCCAGAACATCTGCTCAAGTTCGTATCTTGCAACTGTCAAACGCAATGTAATAAAATTATTACATTACTTATAATTGAAGTAAAAATATATTTACACTAGTTTTAATTTTTTTATCATGGATTTTTTGAAGGTTGGTTTCTTAACAAAATTAAGTATTTTCATAAACGGTATATCGAGTTATTTTCACTTTTCAGAACACCTAAAATTGGTTATTACAACCCTGATTGCCGGGTTGGCTCAACCTTTAGAGGTGGGGATTTTTATTAAAATACTGTCCTCAAGTAGTACTACAACTCTGTAAGATTTCGTTTCTATTGGAATTATTTACTACTTTTGCACAAAATTCCTGCACTAAAATCTGATGCAGACATAGCAAATAAAAGAAACCCGCAACAAGAACATCACGAAGCATCTGACATCGTATACAAATCCCTAGGGCACGCATAAAACTAAGGCCAAAATTCGAACCTGGATATCAAATTGTATGCTGCAGACGCCACTTCTATATCCAAATATATTATTTTATAAACGCCAACTTTGGACATTCAATCCTACCATCCACGATTGTGTGTCCAATAAGCCATATTGTTGAGCATAGCACCTTCCTTGTCACACACAGATGTAGACCATTCCGTGATCGAGAGAAAGAAAAAACAACTGTTATCCATTATCCACGTGAATGGTATCATTTTGTACGAACTGCTGGGACTTCACAACAATTTGAAGTGATTGAGATTGATCAAAACCACTTTCTTGATTTTGGAAAAGTCGCGATCGTTTGCCCACCACAAAATTTATGTGGTGGGCAAACGATCGGGATGGAAATAAATTTAAATGGAGTGATGTCAAGTCATTACGATATACAACAAATGTTGGTATTGTCGAATACAAGAATTCCTTGATGGAAGTGGGGCTAAATATTCGTTGACGTGGGAACAATTCTCTTCAAATTTCAGATGATAATAACTGTTACGATGGATCTCAGTTGATCAGCCGGGAGAAAAAGCAGCATTTGCTAGACCAGTTTCATCTCATAAATTAAACCAAGTACCAAATGTTGATCCAGATTAAAACTAAAACGGAAAATTAAATATGTATGAAGTGTTTTTTCTCAACATTGAATTAATGAATTCTTGATTTTATGTTAAACTGATTTTAGGGGAAACTAATAAATGAAAGCCTTAAGCCTTAATTTTAAGCTTCAATTATTTTCAACACAAAATTAGAAAGAATAGCTTATAATATTTAAGCCAGAATTTTTATTTTGGTAATGAAAAGCAAAAATCGCTTAAGTTCTAAAAAGTTCGATTTCCAGGATTTAATGAAATATATTTTAGGATTTTCTTATATTTATTTACAATGAGATTGTTTTAACTTCTTGCTTGCAAACCATTTAAAATTTCCTCAGAGAGTTCACAAACTATTTACAAACTTCAAACGCATTTTATGAAATATTTACAAAATCTGACTTAAGCTACTTTAGCTTTTTCGTACAAAATTTATTTTAGAAACAAACATTTTATTGTTTTGTTTATTTTATTTCAGAAAAGGGTTACGGCTTAAGATTACAGAAATGGAAAGCACGCACACATACATTGAAGGAATGGGTTTATTAGAAAACATCTTCTGGTGGTTTCTTTCCCCCATAGAGATTTTATTGTGTTCAATTTTTACATACGGGGAAATATAGATCGTAAGATTCACTAAAGAAGCATCCCGTCGGATTAATACTAATATTTCTCATCACATCAATTTAAAGTTTTCTTAAATGTAGCTAGTTTACAACGATCTGTGGAACAAAGCAGCATGGTATACAAACGCAATCCAAATCCCAAAATAATTAAAAAAAAGAAGTTTTCTCATTAAAAGCAGATTTAAATTTTCGATTACAAATAAAACTTTTAAAAGTGTTTCTCCAATCTCTAAATTTAACTTTTCGATTCAAAATCTATATAGACAAAGAGTAAATAAATTTAATTCTATTTAGTTAAAATATTAAATAGTTTGGTTGGAAAATAAATTTTCTTCTTATCACGGAGGCATATATTTTAAGCCACCAACAAATAACGCACAAAAGCAAAGAGGAAAGTGGGTTGATTTACAAAAACACAAGTTCTTGCAAAGCACGCAATTCGTACACCCTTTATGGAAAAGTATTGGGTGGCAAATCCATACCAAAAAAAGCTCAACAGGTGATACAAATTAAAATTATTCTTAAAGATAAGCAAACACAAATATTTATAAAGCGATTTATTATTATTGATTGTTGAACATAATTTATTGAGAATTAATGTAAATAAAAATTTTAATTTTAATGTAATTTGTGTAATTAGTGAGGTTTGCGGAATATAAATTTTATTTTTCTAAGTGTTTAGTTCATTAATTTTCAATGGCAATAACGTGGTATATATACTTATTGGGGTCTTGATTATATTTACATAAATTACATCAGATGAATATTGAATTGATATTACCGACGCAAACATATCCCACTTAATGCGGTAGATATTGCGGTACCTATTTTGTGTAACATATTTTATGAACCAACACTTGGAAAATAAAGGGAACAACTTTCCTTAGAGCATGAAAATGTTGAGATCACCACCTCCAAATGTAAGTAGACGTACACTACAATTAAAGATAACTGTGCCAACAGCGACTGCGTCCACAGTAACTGCAAAAGACGCGGTCTCTACTGAAAAAGGAACTTCATTACAAATGCCGAGTGCATCAACAAACATTATAAACAGCGAGGAGCTGAGCAATGAAGTTGCTGAACTTAAGAGAGAAAACTCTACACTAAAAGAAAAGGCTAAAAATAGTAAAGCTGAGAATTCAGCACGAGCTAACAACCTGCCTGTCAACCATATTCAGCCATCAACAAGTCAACATCACTCAAATAATTCCAACTGGTTGCTGCAGCAATTTCCAGTCTCTCAACAGAATAATAGATTTAATGCTCTGAGTATAGAGGATTATTTCACAGATGAGGAAGAACTTGAAGAAGAACTTTCCAGAGCTAATAACAGAAATCCTAAGAAACGTAGGCGCACAAAAACGTAAACTCCCCCAAAAAATAATACACAAAGTGTGAACAGCAACACTGAACAGAAAAACTCAAAAATACCACTGCCTCCACCCATTAATGTGAGCAATATCAACAATTTCAAACTTTTTCGACAAAAAATAATAAAAACCACTAGTGAATCAACTAATTTTAAGGCGCTCTCAAATAGTGACACTAGAACTACCTTTCAAAATAAAAATGATTACAGAAATGTCAAAAAATTATTGGAAGAATTAAAAAATGAATCTAGCAACCAACTAGAAAATATTCAATATCACACCTACCAGCTGAAGAGTGAAAAGGCCTATAGAGTGGTTATCAGAGGCTTACCTTCTTCTATTAGTCACGATGAAATTAAAGCAGACTTAGAAAAAATGGGACATGAAGTTGCAGGTATTACCAACATATACAAAATGGTCACAATTGATGGTGTAAAAGTCAGGAAACACTTTCCATTGTTTTACATCGACTTAAAACAATAAAGAAGTATACAATATCAAGAAAGTTGCGTACTGTATAGTTAAAATTGAGCCACCTAACAAGACAAGGGGAATTTCACAATGTACGAATTGTCAACAACTTGGACATACCAAGAGCTTTTGCTATCGTCAAACCAAATGCGTTAAATGCGCGGAAAATCACCACACGACAAAATGCAAGAAAACACCAGATATCGCGCCTTCTTGTGCTCTTTGTCAACAACAAGGGCATACTGCAAATTATAAAGGATGCCGTGTATATCAGAATAAAATTAAAAGTCAACAGAATAATAGAACAAGCGCAGTGCAGCGATTACAAACCAAAGTTGCTAAACCACAAACAACAATCACACCATCCACAGTTGGATTATTCTATGCGCAAATCTCCAACGAGTCAAATAACACTGAAATTATTAAAATGCTTAGCCAAATTCAGCAGTCACTTGGTCAACTAGCAGAGAGGGTGGCAAAACTGGAAACCTATATCTATCCACCAAGCAAAAAAGTCAGCATACTCACAAATGGTTAACTCGTTCCTACGCATTGTAGCTTGGAACGCTAATGGGCCCAACCAACGAGCCCACGAACTGGAAATATTTCTCCATACAAACAACATTGATATTGCGCTGATTTCTGAGACGCACTTCTCCAACAAAAGCTTTATCAGAATAAGGGGTTTTAATTCCTACTGGACAACCCATCCTAGTGAAAGAGCTAGAGGTGGTTCAGCTGTACTAATCAAAAATAATATCAAACACAATCGACAAGAGGATATTCGTGAAAACTATTTGCAAGCAACTGTTATCACAATCCAATATAATGGCGCAGATCTAAATATTGCAGCAGCGTACTGTCCTCCACGGCATACACCAACGAAGTTACAATTTAATAACGTCTTCAATAAGCTCGGTCCAAGATTTTTTATTGGAGGGGACTACAATGTAAAACATACAGCTTGGGGTTCCAGGCTTATTTCTCCTGGGACAGGTAACACCTTGTTCAATGCCATTCATGAAAACAAATGCGAATATCTGTTCCCAGAGGGGCCAGGAAAAATACCAGATCTACTGGATTTCTTCATCATAAAAGGTGTTCCTCTAAGTTACACTAGAGTCGAAGGAATTAACGACCTAACATCTGACCACATTCCTGTACTGTTGTCAGTAAACGCTACAGTAATAAAGAAACAGAAAAAGCAAAACCTTACTAATAGATTCACGGATTGGGACATCTTCAGAGAAAAATTGGAAGAGCTGGTTGAATTAAAAGTTAGTATTAAAAGCAATGAAGAATTGGAACAACAAACAAACAATTTAATTGAATACACTCGAATGGCTGCCAGACTAGCTACTCCTGAATCAAAGGACATAGCGGAGATTGAAGTCAAATACCCGGCTGAAATCAGGGAACAAATCAAGGCAAGAAGAAGGGCGAGGAGAATATGGCACCTCACCAGAAATCCCACTGACAAGACAACTTTTAATCGAATAAGTAACAAAGTCAATAGACTAATCAAAAATTTCAAACAGAATTGCCTCGATAACTACTTAAGCGGGCTAGGTCCAGAAATGGATAAAGACTACTCGTTATGGAAAACAACCAGAAGATTTAAACGACCTGTAGTTCGAGTACCACCTTTAAGGAATGCTCAAGGCAGTTGGGTTCGACAAGACAAAGAAAAAGCGGAACTCTTTGCTCAACACCTAGCAGCAGTGTTCCAACCCCATGCATTCAATCCAACATTGATGTAACACCTGTTTATCAACCAAATTAGGACTTTAAAAGGGTCACACCAATGGAAATTGCTAAAGAAATCGACAAAAATCTTAATCATAAAAAAGCACCAGGAATTGATGAAATATCACCGGGTCTATTCAAGGAACCTCCACGTAAAGCAATCATCTTGATCACATACTTATTTAATGCCTGTATGAGATTGAAGTATGTACCCAAATGCTTCAAAATGGCCCAAATAATTATGCTAAAGAAACCAGGTAAACCAGATGAAGAAATAACATCATACAGACCAATTTCACTGCTTCCGACCTTATCAAAGCTGTTCGAGAAACTGCTACTAAAACGTCTAAAGCCAATGGTAAACGTTCCTGATTTCCAATTTGGATACAGGAATAACCACTCCACCATAGATCAAGTCCATCGAATAACTGCGGTAATAGAGCAAGCGTTAGAAGAAAATAAATATTGCCCCGCCGTATTTCTGGATGTATCCCAGGCCTTCGATAGGGTTTGGCATGAGGGATTGACATTCAAAATGAACAAAGTTCTACCACAAAACTATTGCCAGCTGCTTGAATCATACCTCTCTGATCGCCAATTCAGAGTCATTCATGAAGAAACATGTTCTGACTTTTATCCAGCGATTGCGGGAGTTCCGCAGGGAAGCGTATTGGGTCCCCTCCTCTACCTTCTTTATACTGCGGACATACCTACAACGAATAAAACATTCATCAACACGTTCGCTGACGACACTGTAATTATGTCAGTAGACGAATCTCAACCAAGAGCAGTGGAAAATCTTCAACGAGCAATGGACAACTTTACTAAATGGACAATTGACTGGAAAATCGCACTGAATGAGCTCAAATCAACATATGTGACATTTACGCT
>OY829915.1:248506904-248593048 GCA_963691935.1 Nephrotoma guestfalica
AATATCTGGTGGCGGCCTGGTGTAATAAATTATTAAAGGTGGTAAAATCGACCTATTTGAAACCTCTACAGTTTGGAGCCAATTCCGCGTATCCTGACATAAAAAACATTTTATTACACATCTGGATAAGGTTGAGTTGGTCACCTGGTGGCGGTCTGGAGTAATAAATTATTAAAGTTGGTAAAATCAAACTTTAAAAAAGATATTTGAAATCTTTACCGGTTGGAGCCAATCCCGTGTAACCTGACACACAAATAATTTATTACACAACAGGTTGTCCTACTCTCGATAAGAGTTCTTGCAACTTTTGCCCAAAATCTGGTGGCAGTCTGGTGTAAAAAAAATTATTAAAGTTGTTTAAATTGACGTTTTTGAAATAAATAATCGTTTTGGCGTGAAATTTATCCTTAGGCAAGTTATAAGGGTGGTCTTGAACTAGCTTATTCAATGTAATTAAGATGTAATAAATTCTGGTTCAAGAACCATCCCGATATCATAGCTACATCAAAAGTTACAATTTTGGCGGTGCAGGTTTAATTGTAAGCTAAACCGACCACTCGTTCCTCGAAAACGGTAACTGTAATAAAATCGGGATTTGTTGTAATAAATTGTAATAAATGTGTAACAAATTATGGTCCAGGTTTCATTGAGGCGGGCTATAATTTGGTCGCTGCAGGTTTAGAGCACTAAAATATACGAATGTTTGACTTAAATAATATTTTATTTCGAACGATAAAACTTCTTTTTTATAAGTTCACATATTTACATTTCATTACTTTTTTATGTAAAGTATTGCAGATAATTAAATTGTTAGAGCTTGAGCCACTTTACATTTTATCTCAAAAAAAGTGTTTTTTTTTATTACCTCTGCAATCTGTTCTGGGGCCAAGGCTCTCCCAACTCTTTCACGGTTAGCTTTTTCCGTCCTTACTTAAAAATCAACAAGAATCAACAGGATCAACAAACAGGCCAAAAATCAACAGGATTACGCTTTATCATGTCCAAACACCGCTGTGAAGTGGTCTGTCGAACTCGTTTTTGTTTGACACTGAGCAAACGCGGCACCCATCTTGCCGATTGCTTTTTCATATGCAAATGTTCATGCAAAATGTTGAACACACGTTCATGTGATATGTTTACCATTTCAACAATCTCATGCAACTTGACTCGGCGATCATTCATAACGATATCGAGGATTTAAGTGATATTTTTTTTTTATTTATTTATAATGTTTATCGAGCTCTTTTGTCTCTTTCGCCGTTTTCCCTTTCAAATAATAGTGTTTAATCACTGCACGAAATTCTTTTTTTTCCATTTTTCAAGAAACACAAAAGTTGCTTACTTCAAACGACTACAACAAATAAACTAATCGATGAGTTTGGGTGAAATTTTAACAGCTGACGTTTGACAGATCGCAATTTCTAAAAAACAAAAAATTGTTGTGTTTGTGCTGCCATCTAGCGCCAGGTAGTTTCATTTTCAATCCGCCCTCGTAGTAAAACATCACGATATCCAATACAAACCTACACTTCTAAAATATTTTTTTTCGTGTGTAAAAGTTATCAGTTTATCACTTTTACATATTGCAATTTAATTTGGCTTTTAGGGAATTCGGGCACATGGATATTTTTATTACTTACACGAAACTTTTCTATGCCATCCCAGTTTCTTCATTTTATATCTCTATATAAGACGATTTAAATTATAAACACAACAACAAAATATCCCAGCCCGGTGTTTTCGTTTATTAGTGGTTTAAAATGACCGATTTATATGGCCTCATATAAATTTATATATTTTTCCAAAACCTTCCTCGGCCGGAAATAGCGCTTGATCTTGCTTGATGTTTTGAGATGGTTGTGACATCCTTGGTATCCTTGAGAGCATGTCGATGGACTCTAGCATTTGCTCAAAAGTATCAAGCATTGTCAATAAGAAAATGTTGGTTTCGATAACTACCTATTTCGGTGACAGCAGCACTATGCCCGCTAGAGTAGTAGTCGTATGGGGAGTTTTTGTTCGCCGATGATAGTTGGAGCTCGTATGTGCTGCTTAGGGATGAAAAAATAAGACAACCAAGACAAAACAATTAAAAAAAAGAAAGAGAGTTTACTGTACTGGAGGCCGTTGCTCATCTGGCCTCGATGCTTACACCACTCTATTGAAGTGACATTATTTCTGGCACTTCCCGCACAATTACGAATCTCTCACCACTACAAACGTAAAGACTGGTTAACGGCTCAACATAGTTGTAATTTATATTATAGAACATTACATATTGCTAACATATAACTTACAAAATAAAATCGAATGTTAAATTTCGGTAAATTTTCAAAAGCGCCTAATCTAAAGCAATATGTTCTGGGTAAGCGGTGGTACTTGAATATATTTTATTCCTTTTTTTATAATTATTTTATAGTAGGTATTAAGCTTACGAAAAGCCGAAGCTTATTAGTTTATTAGAAAACAGCGATTATTAAATTTGCATAAAAAAACTAGTTTATAGATTACAAATTATATAAATAAATATATATGTTACGGTAAAAGTCCGAAATCGGTATATGTCCGAAATTTTAATTTTTTAAATTCGTTTACACGATTAAAAATCGGTTGTCCAGAGGTCAGATTCTCTCCCCTACATCCCCGTAGATTCATTTATTCCCCATCAAAGTGTTAACCGTCGTGGGAGGCACAGTTAGTTCCCGCGAGCTCGAGAGATAGTAAAGTCAGTCCTTACTATTCCAATTTGCGTGAATGCCATAAAAAATAATCCGTGGGGTGAAGGGTGAACCATTTCGAAAATATAGGACTCTCTTTTCATAGATTTCGAAGCAATAAAACGGTTTTTTCAAATTTTTATTCGGACATTTACCGATTTCGGGCTTTCACCGTAGCATATACATAAATAAATAAATAGAAAAAAATGTGTGTCCACTTAGCTGGTTTTTTTTAAAATTGGGTGTTGCATTCGTGTGCGTGTGTTACTGTGTTATCCACCAATAATAGCGCGAATTTAAGTTTAAGTCCCGTCCAAGGTGGATTACAATCACCAAAATTAATCACACACACAAAAAAAACAAGAAAACACAATCCAATAAAGCCATTTCTTATAAAATAAATGTAGTTTACCTTTCTGTCTGCGAATATCCTGTAAATGGGTGTTAGTACTGTTACTTCTTATCCTACATGCACCGATTAACTAATATAAGAAGACACTATTTTGGTTTTATTGTTAATCACCGTATCAAACAAACCTTGATGCTAACCTGATTTTATATCACTAATAACCTACACAACATTTACACAGTTGCGTATTTTAATAAGCAAAATTGGAGGATTTGATCGCGAATAAATAATTTAGCACAAGATGTATGGTTCGAGTACTTTTCGAAAAACAAATATGCCTTATTAAATATTTTTCTTTTTATTTTTCAAAGACCTCACAACTTGACTTAACCAAAATAAATAGTCTATCCAACTAAAAGACCAACAAACCTCGGTATATGTAACGGAGAAATGTAATGTATAAAATGTTTGCTCGAGTGGGTAACACGATACTTGGTGTACCTTATATAGTACACACGGACACAAATGACCACCCAAGAACAGACATAAAGCATATATTAATTAAACACATTCAAAGTTACAAACTCAGTGATGGGCAAACCACAACTCGCGTTCCACTGTAAATGACTAAAAAATACTTTTCCTTTACAATTTCCACGAAATTGTAACATGGCTTCGTTATCAAGTGAATGCTGACCAAGTGGCTAGTACCAGTCTTATGTTCAAATTTGAGTAAATTTGAGTAAAAAGTGTAGAACTACATAAAAAAATTGTGGCAGGGTTGAAATTGTTATAATTTTCACTAAAATCTAATCTAATCCGCAGCATATCACTGCGACCTTTGGGGATTTTTTTTGTTTAGTGTAAATGAAAATAATAAATGTATTCTTCGAAAAAAAAAAAATTTTTTTGAGCAGAAAATCAAAAAATTATAGTGAAAATTTTAATCCATCAATTTTCCCCAAATTTTCCTCGTAGTCTCAGTATGACCTAAGCTATTAGAAAAACAATCGAAAGTATTGGTTACTAGTGGAAGATTTTGAGATATTGGCCAAAAACAGAAAATAAACTAACAAAAAAAATTAAATTTTCAAAAGTATTGGTAATGAAATGGCCTAGTTTAGTCCAGCATGAACAGATCCTAGAATTTTGTCCTAAGTTTTGGACCCCTGATCAACACTTTTATCCAAATATCATCGTCATTCTTTTAGAATGGCGGAAAGTCGGAATATTCTTAAATTTCAAGATTTCATTTACCGAGCGAGGTCCTTTACTTCGGAGATCAATCAATTTGTCATTTTAAGGATCACTTTTAATATTTTATTCTGCTGGGATGTTTTATTTAGTGAAAAAAGAGATACAAAATGAATAAAAAATTTCCGCTCGTGATTATATAACAAAATAAATTCTCTTTTGTGATTGTGCTGCCACTTGCGGCGAATAGCGAAATCTATACAGCAATTACTTGAGTGTTTCGAGACTGATGTACCACCAAAATGTTATTTAAAACTATTGGTGGAAATTGTTATATCTGGTAGAGAATTATGTGGCAATGACGACTAACTTGCCTACCAGATCGCGGTTGTATTTTGGAGACCAGAATTATAATATTGTACAAAACACCAATTAAATATAGGAATCGGAATGCATGTGAAAAGTTTTTTCGATGCTTAGTTGAATGGTAGTACGCAGATAAATCGAAAAAATCAATAAAAATCATTTTAAAAAGAACAGCAATGAATGTACCCGGGAGAGGAATACAAAATGAGCTAAACTTCTGTATTCGACGCGTACTTTACACATGAAAACGGCACGAATTTCTCGAAAGGGAACTGAAGATGGTCAATGTTTGGCACTTTTGATGAAAGAATGGCTTTTAATATTACAAGAGACTTCTCGGCTTATCACAGATACGTGGCGACAAATACGCAGGCATTTAATGTACATTACTGGTACACTATTGAATATATTTTCGCTACTTTAAACAAGTTATATTTTCTCTAATGAATGAGCCATCAAATCAAGCCGTTTGGTAGTAATCGGCCACTATCTGTGTTTCTTTATCGTTTATCAGAGCAGAAAATGATGCCACATTCGCAAAGAGAAAATTCTTTTGGTAAATGACTAAGAAAAATTTTGCTCTATAATTTTCCTTCCTACCTTTTCCTTAGGTTTTATTACACGGGCCAATTTGTTCCTACATACTCGTATGTATATGTATGTATAAACAAAGGAAACATAAATTAATTAATTATGTAATTTTTTAGTCACGTATTTATACATGCGAGTATCTGCGTGATTCAAAACCATTGCTACTCGCGTACTTTCACAACCACATTTAAGTGGTGACTGACCGAATGTCGTTATTTATAAACACTAAAAATTAAAAAATCAGGTAAAAAACTATAGTTTTTTTTGTTTCCAATGCAATCGTCATGAAACCATGACGTAATACAACAACAACAAATATAAAAGCTCATTATTTATTAATTTTCCAAGTTAATTTTCATACAGTTTTAAAAGTTTTCTTGAATCCTGTTTTGAACTAATTAAAGTTGGAACCGTTCTTTATTTTTCTGTATACAAACATTAAAAAAGCTCATGGTTCAAAAAGACATAAACTAACAAATACAATTGGCTGTTATTCATTATTTTCAATGAGAAATATAAATTTGTTTACCCAATATTTTAAGTTTAGTGGAAAAAATCTCGAACAGGGAGGCTCTATTAATCTAGATGGCTCTGGTTTAACACTATTTTTTGACTGGAAAAAATACCGTCCATGCATTGCTTGAAAAGTGTTATAGGGACTCTCCTCCTTCGAAAGAAACCACCGAACGATGATTTGCTGAGTTTAAATGTGATCGTACAAACACCGATGTTGAATGTTCTGGTTGCCTGAATTCGGCGCAGTTGTTCCAGAAAAGACAAAAAAGGTGAACACAATCGTTTTGATAAAACTTAGAAAGAAGTTACCTGACACCTTAACGATATCGAAAGGCAATGTATACACTATTTTGCAGAACATTTTGTCCATGAGAAAGCTCTGTTCAAAGTGGGCTCCGCGCTTGCTCGCATTGGATCAAAAACAGCAATGCGTCAATGATTAAGGGAGCCGTTTGGAGCTGTTTGAACAGTAATAAACAGGATTTTTGGACGGTATGTGACAATGGATGAAACGTGGATCCACCATCCGGCCGGATAAAGATATGCGAAACGACCAAAACGGAAGGTAAGGTTTTGAAGGAAAAAGTCGCAAAAAACGGACCCAAATGCAAAATATAAAAGTGTTTTATCAACAACCAATGCGCCGTGTCACAAGTCGTTGGCAACGATGGCAAAACTGAAATTCTGACCCAGAAACATGCCGTTCTTGTGTATTACTTCTGTTTTGTTATTCCAATATTGTGTGTACCATTATTCGTATCCATTGAAAAATTATTGAGTCTAAACCTCTTGTTGTTCCACTCAATGGTATTACAATAAAATAATCTTTAATCACATAGTTCCAATTATCCAGCAATGAAAGGCAATTTGAAAAAATTCTATTAAATCACCGATTCTTTAATAAAACGGTGATCAATTTGTGAACAGACTGAGTTTACTTTATTTAAAGGCACAATAAAGGAAATAGTCTTTCCGTTTTGGTATTGATTTTATCTTGTGTGAACATCTTAGAAATATATATATATATATATATATATATATATATATATATATATATATATATATATATATATATATATATATATATATATATATATATATATATATATATATATATATATATATATATATATATATATATGTATATATATATATATATATATATATATATATATATATATATATATATATATATATATATATATATATATATATATATATATATATATATATATATATATATATATATATATTCGTATATATATATAGCGTATATACATAAGGTGGTTACAGTAGGTAAAAAGTCAATGGATGTTAAAATTGATTTTTGTGCCTTTATTTTTTAATTTCCTTACCGTTCTTAGTTTTTTTTTATGATTTACTAAATGGATGTACGAGGACATATATGTTTAAAAGTATATTCATCTACATGTTTGTAAGTCGATAGCATTATGAATCGAATTTTATTTGTATTTATATAAGCATCCGGTACATGTATGGTTTACCTATAACAAAATCGAATGTATTTGATTTTGAATTACACTGATTGATTTTATGTTTAGTAATTTTGTATGATGATTGAACTTCATGCAAACCGCTATAAAAAAATTGTATGATACACAAAGATGGGTGTTTATGCGGCATCTACTAATTTGTACGAGATTGCGTATAGATGACTCGTCGACAACGTAGATAACGTTTACTACTCGTAGACAACGTCGACAACCTTTTGTGATTCGGAGATTTTAGCTAATGTAACTAATTAATCTACAAAATATATTTCCAAGTAACCTGTACCGCACTCGGCCTTTCCTCGTCGATTTTTTGCTTACGTTACTGAGTAAGCTAAATTGCCGCTAGTTTGTATTCGTCGTTTATAGTTGTTACTATTTTTTTTTTTTTTTTTTTTTTTAATTTAAAGAAATCTATTCTGTGATTTACATGTATGATTTCAGAATTTAATTTAAAACAAAAATATTAAAAAAAATAAACAATATCCTTAAAACGTATTGGGTATATTATTTTGTTCTCACATGCATCCTAAATTATTAATTATCCGCCATCGATAATAAATATTTCGACACTTGATAAAACTTAAATAAAATTAGCAAATTAGAACAAAAGTTTAGTGCAACGCCATCTACTGACAACTGGTATGAACTAACATGAAAATAATTTGGTAAATTATTTAGTCATAAAAATGGGTACCAGACACAAAAGTTATACGCTAATGAAACTAAATAAGAAGCAGTAAGCAGCCATAAGAAGCAGTTTTGAACCCAAGTGCAATCAAAAATTTTGTTTATGAACTAAATTTAAAAAATGCGATTATGTAAAGTAGTTTTTGGGCTTGATAAACTGATGTTTCCTTCAATTTTATCTTATTATTAGGATTTAGAAGACACAAGAGTATGGCTTGTCGTGCCGCGCTTTCTGCATATTTTCTTGAGTTGGATAGGTTCTTTTGAACGATTAGAAGTAGAGATCTTCCACAGAACGACAGAAGTTATCATTTTAAATATTAAGTCGTTTTTAATTTTAATTATCTTTGTTTCTAGATACATCAAAAAATTTTGAGCTTTTCAAACGCTTTCTTAATATTTTTTATTTCAGGTGGTTCGTTAAATTCGGAAAATGAACTACCTTTCTCAAGTTTTGCTACTCGTAGATTGAGTTACTATCCAAAGGCATTTTTTATGTGGATCAGTCTAGCTTTCTTTACCTTGCAATTTCAGATTTAATTCTAAGTTTGGCTGTGGTCTTTTAAAAAAACTAAATCCATCAGCCAAATGTCGCCATCATCTTATTGTTCGTATTCATCGCCTCTTCAAATAAAACCCCATAATTTCACTAATCCTCCGAAGTAATTTGCCTCTCTCTTTAATTAATAAACATTGGTTATTATTGAGGAAACCTTAGCTTGTATTTTAAAAAGTCGTTTCTGTAATCTTCTTTCTCGAATTGAGCTCGCAATCATAAATGTTATGTTCAAGAAATAATTTTTAAGATTTTTTTTAATATCTATTGATGTATGATAAAATCGGCGCTTTTCAATAGTTAAAATTACTGAACTTCCAAATTGATCGCATTTTAAACATATTATCGTCGTATTATCGCATTTTGCCATATCCGGATATCACAGAACCTAGATAGAAACTGGCCCAGTAAATGTAAAACTCACTTGCTAAAAATAAAATTAACATCCGGATACAAATTGAACAACGCGTGCGTCTTCCAGCAACCCTGGAAGTTAGCTACATTAACCCGAAAATAAAAACTGATGATGTAATCTTAATAATGAGGCGCCCAAATTCCTTAATGGGACCTAGCGCCTGCAAAATAATAAAAGAAATATATACTTTGCTATAGCATTTGGCCAAACTAAAACAAATGTGGAGTTTTTAAACTATAAATGTTTGTTCTGTCTAATGCACTGACAGATACTTTGTTTATGCATAAATTATTTTTTATGTGCAGTTAAATGTCAAAACATTATAGAAAAAAATGTGCGTGTCAGCTCCGAGGCGCGACTGGAATTTACTCCTTAAGAACGATTGTTGAAGAATAATAGAATAGGCATAAATGGGCTAAATAAACGCCACTCTTATAGTACTGAAAGCATGTACATATTTACATAATTATATTGATTTGATAAGATATTGGGGGTACAAATAAGTTTTGAGGGATTTACAAAAGATGGCGTAACTAGTATTAAATTGCATCGGGCCATCTTGTAATTATTTTCATGTTAAAGCGTCATCATTTCCCTCTAAAAATCAGTATGTGTCATTTCGTTGAAGTGTAAACAACATATGTTTTGTGCACTAACCAGGGACGGTCGACGTAGATGTCTCAATGTAATCTACGTGGTTGTCGACATGTAATTTTTTACGCAGATTACAGAACGTTTTTTGCTGACTATTTTTTTTTTAATTTGCGTTCTCCGGTCAGATAAAGTTGCTAGTTGCTATTTGGTAATTGTCTAATGACCCTACTAAGAAGGATCGACGTATATGCTGACTTAACAAATTCAAGTCATACTGATTATTTGCTTGCTTGTGTTACGAAATATTGCCAATGGACCAAATATCGTAAATATCGTAATAAAAATGTACCAACTGAGATTAATCAATATAAAGTGTGTGAGTGTGATGAAACATATTTATATATTAAAATTTCGGTGGTGGTGGTAAGAACAATTTCCACATCATATCAAGCCAACCTATCAGTTTAGTACAAATCAGCATGTACACCCCTGGTATGTGTATTATGTCGTCTGACATGCTGAATGTGACGTACCGACGTTTGATCTTCTCTCATTCCTATTTGTAATATGGTAATCTGGGTTTTCAGGCTTACGCACATTCAATTGCAGAAACGAGCATATATATACCACCCAATCCATCGATTGCGACCGTGCAATTAGGAAAATAAATTTCGATTTAGTATAAGACATGGAGACGAAATCAAAAGCACAGAATAAATGGGGTAACGAGTGGACTTATAAGTTCATTTGTAAGATGGACCTGTAAAAGTATGTGATGGCAATTGAATATTACCGTTAGTTGAGTCATAATGTATTTATTGATTTAAATTAAAACAATTATCCGGAATGGTCCCGAAATCTGCAAGTATATGGTAATTCACACCACGCCATCGGAATATAATGGACCTGCACTAAAACGGCAGTCATCTAAATTGATCCGAGCTCCATATTAAAGTCTCATTGGGTATAGAGGAACACATTTTAAAAGAAATCCAGGTTAGATTTAAAATAAATCGCCATTAAACGTGTCATTAGAGTGAGTACATGCTCTACCTCGACAAGATCATCAACGTGCGCACGGTTATTAAATTAATTCACTTAAAAATTCCACCACAATTGAAAACCACTGAAAGCTATGAGCGGCGATGCTAATGAAGTTTTTACTAAATTTCACTAAATATAATATTGATATAACAAAGTAAAGGGCCCGTGAAGTATTCCATAGATTTTTCCATAGATTAAAATCATATACGTATACAAATCCAATTGGACTTTTGCAAATTCCAATTGAAATTTTAAAGCCTTTCTATGTAGTTGTGTGGAGTACACTTATGATTTTTAATTTAGGCGAAATTGTCAATGAAAAGTAAAATATGAGGTTTGATTTTACATTATTTTAATTAGTTTAGAAAGCATAGAACACATTTTTAAGTAATTTACAAATTGTCTACATTATTTTAATTCAAAACTTTGAAATAAAATAAAAGTGAGATAAAAACAAGAGACAGATATATATTCATTGAATTGACGATATTTAAAAAATAAGCATATCAAGATAAGTTTAGTATATCAAATTGTCTTAATTAAAATGGCAGAAAAATATTGTAACTTATAAGTATAAAGTAAAAATTAAAATTTTAATTGATAAATCACGAAGAAAAAAATATTATAGTAACATAACCCTAAATTTTCAATCAAAAGTTTGTACTAAAACAGTCGAGATGCAAACCAAATATACTGAACTCAAACCATTTATGAATTTCCCACTAATTTCTAATAAGAATTTTTTGAGTTTCATATGAATTAACAAAAATTCCAGAGACTTTTACGAATTTTCAACTTTTAGAAGCAAATAAGAATGTCAGTGCACTATTAAAACGGGATGGGTTTAGGAAGGTGTTAATCAACTACTTCACGAATTAGCGAGAATTGAATCACAATCTCCAGATATATAACAAACTTCGGAAATGGCTAATATTCGCCATCTAAATTTGTGTAAAACGAAATCAGTACACCTAGAATATCAAATTTCGTAGCAATACATATATCCGAAGTCGTGCACTATTAGCAGTAGGTGGTTTTAGTTAAAAGACTTAGTGACCAACTTCGCGCACTAGCCAGGCCTGAATCACGATCTCTTGGAGTGGCCAATAATGGCCATCCAAATTTGAGTAAAAGTGACATCAGTACACCGAGAATATCAAATTTCGTAGCAATAAACTCCAAGTCTTGCGTTATTAGCACTAGGTGGTTTTAGTTAGGTGACTCAATGACCAAATTCATGTACTAGCCAGATCTGAATCACGATCTCCGGGAATGGCCACCAAGTTTGAGTAATAATGACATGGCATGACATTTTTACGCAAATTTGGATGGTCATTATCGGCCATTGCCAGAGATCGTGACTCAGGTCTACCTAGTATATGGAGTTGGTCATTGAGTCACATAACCAAAACCACCTAGTGGTAATAATGCAAAGCTTGGGGTTTATTGAAACGAGTTTTGATATTCTTGGTGTACTGATGTTATTTTTACTCAAATTTGGATGGCCATTATCGGCCATTCTTAGAGAGCGTGATTCGTGATCCAGGTCTGGCTAGTACACGACGGCTAGTTGGTCATTGAGCCCCCTAACTAAAACCACTTAGTGCTAATAATGCACGAATTCGGGTTTATTGCTACGAATTTTTAGATTCTCGGTGTGCTGAATTATTTTTACTCAAATTTGGTGGCCATTTTCGGCCATTCCTAGAGATCGTGATTCAGATCTGGCTAGTACACGAAGTTGGTCACTAAGTCTTTTAGCTAAAACCACCTACTGCTAATAGTGCACGACTTCGGATATATTGCTACGAAATTTGATATTCTCGGTGTACTGATATCATTTTTACTCAAATTTGGATGGCCATTATCGGCCATTCCACGAGATCGTGATTCAGATCTGGCTAGTATATGAAGCTGGTCGTTGGGTCAACTAACTAAAACAACCTATTGCTAATAATGCATGACTTCGGGTTTATTTCTACGAATTTACATATTCTCGTGTACTAAGTCTTTTTTACTCAATTTTGGATGGTCATTATTGGGCAATGCGGCCGATTTTATATGAATTTGGTCATTGAGTCACCTAAATAAACCATTTGGTGCTTACAATGCATCTTCGAGTTTTTTGATACAAAGTTTTATGCCAAAATTAAGCATTTCCGTTTGTGACGAATATGGCAGGGAAACTCTCGGTTGAATTAGTGATTTGATTTGAATAAAATTTTGCTGTTTTCCGTATTTAGTTGATCAATTTTTTTCAACATGAATATGTTAGCAATTATTGTAGCGTCAATTTAATCCCTGGAAGTGGAATGAATTATGGTGGCTTATGTTTGTGCTAGGCTGTACTGATGCATTCTGCTTTCGATTTTTAAGCTAATGAGGTTTTGGCCGTAGGCATGGAAAAAATATATTTTAGTGAAATAGAACTGACTTTCTTTGTCAGCGAGGTTCACTATGGCAAACCAAATAAATTGCATAATTGTAATAACGTTCGCCTGTAACTGTAACAAGCTCCAGCCCAAATTGCACACCATACCGTCACTTTCAAGAAATGTAATGGTGATTGATGAATAGTTTGTGTATTTTCTACAGCCCAGAACCGGCTTTTTTGTTTGTGTACATGTCCACTTAAGTGAAAATGAGGTTCGCCACTCGTAATTAATTTTTCAAAAAAATCAGCTCTTGTTTTAATTGAATTTTATACGGGAATAAATCTAAATCTTTATGCAAAATATTGGTCAATGTTGATCTTAGAAGTCCAAGTTCTGGCACACGGTCTGATTGATGTCGTTGGATCTCTCCCTTACAGCAGCAATATTTTTTGGTCTTATTTGCCGTACTCTCTCTTTCTTCAAATTATTTGATAATCTAGTAAACTGTAGGCTTTAAAGGCTCCATATTTCTTCCAAAACTTTCACGCAATGTTAATGTAATTGATGATAGACTTGTGTAAAAGGTTTTCACTATTAAAAACCGTTGTTCAACCGAATATTTTTCCATGATTAATTTGCCATGTATGTACTCCACGGTTGTTAAGCATGAACTTTCAACAATAATATTCGCCTAAATGGAGGCAAAAAAAAATCGTAAACCTTTCAGACGGACACTCTGTATTTAAAATTTGTTAAAGCCACTATGTAACAATTATGATTACATGACGATAATCAAGTGAGCTGGTAAAAGTAGTTTTAGTATAAATAAATTACGGAAATCGTGGAAACTGCCTATAAGGTAACACAATCAAATGAACCAAGAGAATTTTCCAAATTCAAAATTGGGTATCCTTTTTAGTTCTGGTAAACCAAGTCGAATTTATTGGTTTGCGTAATTCTTGATAAGATAAATTCTGGACGTCGTAAAATTTATCAGAAAGTTTGACTACGCGGAAATAATATCTTTAGGTTGACACATTCAAATGAGTTGACTGCCAACAGTGGGTTGAGATATCTTTTTAGTTCTGGTGGAATGGAGACAATGGAGACAATTTTGTTGGTTTGAATTCGATTTCGATTTTATTGGTTTGAGTTGTTTTAATTTACGTACTGTTTGTCGTTACAGTGTGGAAATGTTAGCCTTTGGCTGAAATGATCAAATGAGTCCGGAGCCATTTCCAAACGGAGAGGACTGGTATCCTTTTTAAGTCTCGCAAATTAAATCGGTTTTGTTGGTTTGAGTAGTTTTGGTTTAGATCAATTCCGGACATCGTAGAATTTGTCGGAAAATTTAACCTTGGTTGACACAAGAAAGTGAGTCAATAGTCATTTCCGACTAACTAACAGTCGTTCATGGATAGCACAATAAAAACTGTGTCTGATGCATGATTGAAGCCAAATAAATCAGCGATTGATAAATTCGAACTAAGTTTTCAGTTTAGAACTAAATGTCATGCACGGTATGAACATGGTATAACGACATTAGCACCATCTATCAATAACTGGTATGAACTAATTATCAATTTATTAGTCGGAAATTTAGAAAAAAATTGGTTTCAGGTACACAATATAAGCAATAAATTAACATTTAATGCCGTGTGCCTCTCACCGACATTTTTGTCTAAGCTTCAGACTAACTAAATTAATGGTTAGCTCGTACCAGTTATTCATAGATGTCTCTAATGTTCATAAACCAAAATGACTTTGATGTTTAATTGATAAAACCTACATGAGACTTGATTTGTTTTGAGCGATCTATGAACAACTGGTATGAACTAACCATCAATTTATTTAGTCGGAAATTTAGACAAAATAATCAACGTCAGGCACGCGGTATTAAAACTCTAATACTGCGTGCTTGATTACAATTTTTTCGACTAAATTATTGGCTAACCTAATATAAAGTTTGTTTTATACTAATTCGCAATTTTAATGGTGGTCAAACCATGGTGGTAATTGAACAATTTAGTGAATTTAGTGCTTTGTAATCTACGTATTAGATTATGTATCGACAACCGTGTAATTACATTGCGTAATTTACCTCGCCCAATTCTGGCCACAACCAGGTACATTAGGGATGAAACCGAATTGGATGATGGAAATATATCGGGTTTTCCATTTAGGACTTGACAACTTTGACCTTTCATTGTGAACGCACCCTTAAACAAATAACCAAACTGTCAGTGTCAAAACATTCAGTAAAGACAACATTATCATCATGGTGAAAATTTACTACAAAAATTCTGAGTCGGTGACTGCAACTTCAAGAGCGTTAATTTCCATTTTTTGTCATAATTATCGTCCCAGTAGACAAGCAATTCATATTATAGTGAAAAATTTTAGTCTAAATATTCGCTGTTGGATGTTCCCGTGCCAGTGAAATAACAGGTTGATCGAAGTGCCGATAATATTGCTGCCGTTCAAGCATCCGCCGCAACACTTTGGCGCAGCCGCCGCTCAGACAACACTTTGGCGATTCTTGCGAAAGGATCTTGGCTTACACCCGATCATATGAAGCGACGTACGTTTCCGGATTGGGCTTTGGAAATGTTGTGAAGCACATTTTTGACTAAACGGCTTCGTCAACAAACAGAATATGCGTTAGTGGTCAGGTGAAAACCCACTTAAGCTTCAAGAAACACCACTTCATGCACAAAAAATAACTGTATAAGTCACACCGACTTGCATGGTGACGTCATTGAACCGTTTTACGTTGATGAAAATTGCCGTCACGTTTCAGTCATTGAATACGGTGTGACGTGCCACACAGGGTTCGGGTCTATCAATCGACAGAAATGGTTCTGACGATTTGTCGCCTAGATCGTGTGATTTAACACCTCTATACTTTTTATATGGGGCTACGTTAAATCATTGGCCTATAATAAATAAGCCGGCGTCGTTAGAGGAGCTCAGAGCCAAAATTGAACGAGAGATGGTGGCCGTTTCCGATGCTGTATAAGATAGCAGAAAATTTCCAGTAGAAAAAATATATTTTTGCTATTCACCGCTAGAGGCATCACTATCACAAAAAAGAAATTTTTCTGCTGATATTTCTTGAAACCAGCAGATAATTTTTAAAATTTTCAACCATATCAATAATTCTCAGCAGAAAGTTGTGTGAAAAATCAAATAATTTGATGACCAGCTCATGTGGCTGGTTTTTATTTGTGGTAAAATTTTAAGTGTGCTCATCTGATTGAACATTACTCACTATAATGACTCGTTTAAAAGGGAGTGTTGTGAAATCGCCCTTCTTTATACCAAATGAGAATTACAATTAGTCAGCGTATAAGTATTTGGTATCAAAATTAAACTTATTTGGCTCCTACCACAATCACCTGATAGCTCGACAGAAAATGAATCAGATTGGCGTTAACGTAAACTAAAGAAAAAATATTGAGAAAAATTCGTTTTGAATATCATATCTTATAGGTTGTCGAGGGAAGACTGAGAATGTAATCTACGTAAAAGATTACGTGTCGACAACCGAATAGATTACATTTCGTAATCTACCTCGCGACCATGGTGGCGTATAGCCACAACAACATGCAACACTCTTTAATTTTATATCGTCTCAAACAACAATTTTTTCCTCATTTGCCACCTGTAACCTTTTCGAGATGGCATTAAATAAACCGTCTTAATATGCAAAAGAATTAAGAATAATACGAGACATTAATTAAATGCTTCAAGTGTTTTTATGATTATGTTTGTATATTAATTTATTTAAAGACGCAATTCTTATCAATTTTATTGTGTATCGCACACTACTGCCGACACATTATGCATACCTTTATAATGTGAAATGAGTGGAAAAATTAAATAATTGGTTTTGGAAATAAGAAACGGGATTGTTTCGTATTACGATTTTTCACCGTTTGACTTTCTGCTTGTGTTCGCACGGAGAAAAGCAAAGTATATTTTGAATAATAAAAAGGAAATTTAAATTTAAATTTCGTGTAATTATGAAAATGAATTGTTAAGTTAGAGTCTAGAAATTAAATTTCAATTATTATTTAATATGGAGATGATATAATTACTACATTTTATTTTATTGCGGATATTATATAGGGCGTATGACGCGGAAATGAGAACTTCGGTTTGAAAATTGAAAATATATGCACAGCTACAATTCCAGTTGCCGAAGCAAAATATAAACAGCCCGCCCGGCTTTATTGATAAGAACACAACAAATCAAACTCTGCGATATAATCTGCGTAATTTAAGCGGAGGTATAACGGCCCTAGCATTCTCGTGCCAAACTTTACTTCGAAATAAGAACGGTTTATAACCATTTCAACATGCACATTCCAGCCTTGATCAGATGCAGCACCTCTGTCGGTAATAATAATTTTTGGTTTACCTTAAACTGGTAGTGAAAATTTTGAACATATAGAGCCCAACCTGTAATTCGAGCAGTTAATCCTTTCCTCTCCATTCTGTCACAAATTCAAACTTACGCCCGAAAAGTTTAAAGCGAAAAATTTCCAGTATGTGTACAATGGCCAACACCTTACCTGTAAATAAATTTTCGTTTTCTATTGTGCTAATAGCCAATTTAATTTCTGAATTAGAGAGAATGAGTGAACTGATAATACCAGCCTTGGTCCAATGAATTGCATATTTGATGTTTATGATTTCTTCCTTCATTATTTTTAATTTATGAATCGCGTTCGTAATTTCATTTGCCATTCTCGTTATATTATTAATTCTCTCATTATACAATTATTTAATAATTACTTGCTTATTATTATTTTCTAGCACATTATTCATCTTATCTTTGATAATTTCAAAGCCATCATGATCGGGGTTTCCCATTATCCACTTCCATGCACTGCCAACAAAATTCCAAGACCGTTTAATTCTCTTTGTTCTAAGGCTGTCCAATAACGTTTGTAATTCTGCACTTTCGTGTTTAAGCTAGGGTTGTAGGGGATGGTCGTTTGTCAGCACTCTGTCCAGTACTGCAATCATTCTGTCTAGGAAAGCTTGATGTTTGTCTACAAGTGCAAAAGTGTCTTTGTCTTACCGGTGCTAATTGATACGATCTGCGAGTTTGTATAGTCAAGGATTTGTATTTCTGCGGAGGTACTGCCTAGGACACCTCAAGATTTTGGAGAGGGTGGAATGGAATCTTTCCACCTGACCATTCACCATGATCCTTTACGGGGGTGTTCTAAGGATGCTAATGTTTAATCCATCCTCCATCATTGATGTGATAGAGATTGAGTTAAGATACCTCTCATTATCGATAACCACTACCTCGGGTACACTAAAGAAGAATAATATATTTCTAAGTGGTTGTCTAATATCCCCTACAGCCTTTGATTTTATTGGCTTACAGAAGGCAAGCTTGCTGAGTTTATCGATAGTTGTTAGAACTAGCTTGTTCTCAGTCGAGTAAATGTCAAGGTGATAGTGTGTCCAGGGTAATTTGGAACAGGTGTAGGATGAAGAGCGGGTTTATTGGGGTGTCGGTCGTACTTGTTCTCTTGGCAGATGGTACATCGTTTTACTATTGACCTCCTCTGCATTGCGGTGCGCTCGTTGATGGACAGATATTATTCTTTCTTCCTGTTCGCTTTCATCTGCAATATCCTGTACCAACTTTTGAGTGAACCGAATTTTGTACGTCCTAAAGTGGACTGGATATATCTCCTGAATTGTCCGATAACATTGGGTCATGTTATTTATGGATTCTTGTCCCATTTCCATACAAGACAGCTTGTTCAGTATTAGAGATAAATGTTGGTAAACACTTTGATAGAACTCCTGAACTGTTTGACTTCCCTGAATGAGCGTCGTCATTTGATACTCTAAGGTACCTAAGTCACGCTTATCGGCGTAATGTAGGGGAGTATTGTAGGACTCCAGGGCTATATCAGCCTGACCTACAATCTTGTTTCTAATTACGTTTAATATTCCATAGTATTTTGGAGATCCTTTTAAATTTTCGTATATCGTCAGTATTCTGTCGACACTTTTCTTCCTGGAGCTAAATTCCCCTGGTTGTCCAGCGAATTCCCTAATGCATTTTACGACGTCTGGGATCTTGTCTAAATCGGTTAAATTTTGTAAATACTTACTTGTCTTCGATAACTTGATCTGTCTCGTTTTTGATATCTGTGTTTGGATTTTGGAATTGATGTAGCATTAAACGGTTTTGGTCCAGCACAATTTTAGAAATCGCGCTGGAAAGCTGGTTTAGGTTGAATGTGTTCGCGGCTGAACTTGCCCCTGGTCGTTGTGGATCGAGTGCCATATTTGATCTTATCAATTACGAAAATTTAAGAATTTCAATGCCTCACGAAAATTATTTCCAAAAATCGATCTTTCAAATTCTTTAAATAACGTTTAATAAATTTCTTTACTTTAATAGCTAAGGTATTCTTGTATTCTTATCAGTTATAATAATTCTTTTAATAATTTTTATAATTCTTTATAAGACGATCATAAAAAAAATGTTATCTATAAAATTCCCACTGTGACTTGATTTTTGTTCTTGGAAAGATTTCTGTTTTAATTTTTGACAATTTACTTTAACTTGTGATAATATTACTAATTTTGTATTTATTTTGAACTACTTTTACTTTGACTTGCATAATAATTATCAAATGTCTGGTTAACATTTGAGAGTTGTAATCCACCCTGGTTTGATGTTGTAATTCTTTGTAGATCCGTAATTGGTTGGTCTGCTGCTGAATTAACTTATCCGGCCTGGTTGGCCTTGGTGTTTATATTCAGCTCCGTTTCTTCCTTTTGTTTTGTTGGTCGTGGTAAACCACGGGCTTCTTTTCCCGACACTTATATTACTTCACTTTAGATTTTTACCGTTGGGTAAACTTTAAAATTACAGAAATGTCCACATTTTTAGCGGGTTTTATTAAATCACTGGCTAGATTTGCTTAATGTATAAAGATTTTGGTTATGACTTTATTTTCACTGTGCTAGCGATCACCCAAATGATATTTTGAAATTAACTTAATTAATTGTCACTTCGTTGGTTACGGTCGAACTTTGCTTTATAACATTTTATCACTATCACACATATGGACCATTCATCTCCAGGGTACCTGTTTCGGCGCCAGTTAACTTATTTTGCTTTACAAATTATAAAAAAATCAAAATTTGATTTTTATTCTTTTCTTTTTATTTTTTTTATTTATTAAAAACTTTCACAATACTTTTACAATGACGTTACACTTTTTATAATTACAAAATCTTCTTAATATTGGTTAACTTAATTTTATAAACTCTGGATTACAACTGAACTAATTATTGAATGCAAACTTAAAAACTATGCGCGTCTAGCCCGTACAATTACTAATGCCACGTGATTCATATGATGCTAAGCTGTTTTCTACAGCAACCTAATTATGTGGCGTGTTAACTTGTATAATACATCTATAGCGGATAGCTTGTAGCCCGACTTTTCCATAACATCCCAAAAGATTTCTTTGGATAAATATCAATTTTGAGCGAAAAATTTTTGATAAGCTGCCAAGGGATAATTTTCATCATTCATTCATTTCCTTTTAATTTTTCTTACGTTCACTATGAGGTTACCCATATACTATAGATCAACACAACCCGGTCGATCTTTAGTTGACGATAAATATAATTCACAAATCTCTGGAACCTCGCTGGTGAGTTTCACAGGCCAAATAGAATTTAAAGGAATTCGCACTGCCCGAAAGAGGTGGCGAACAAAATGAATTTAATAGAGTGTATGACATAAAAATATTCTTTCTTCCACGATGCGACTGAAACTAATTCGGATTACAATATCGAAGATATATCTCAACGGTTGCTTGAAGAATTTGAAAATAATTGGATCGAAAACTCCATCAACGTCATCGGCTGCAGTGCTAAAAGTGTCACAATTGAGCAAGTATTCAATGTTATGTCATGTCCATTGCGCGAGATCATTGCTTGGATGATTAAATATTATGGCACGGTTGGTTATCTACTAGATAACTGGATCAATGACGTTAAAACCAACCAATCGAGAACTGCGCGATTATCCACAAAAAATTAGTGAAGTGGAAAAGCAAACCAAAGGACAGTTTTCATAGGTACTATATTGTTTTAAGCGAATTTCGAGAATAAATTAAAATATTCTGAGGAGAGAGAATACTAGAGAAGCAAACCTAAGAAGTGGAATACCAAATATCGGCGCAGCCATTTCAAGAGTTGGGACGTACGACAAGAAAGATTTACTCCAGCTCTTCTATCTTAAATGATTCGAGCGTGCAGTTGGTGTCAATAGGAGGGCAACACGCCTACGCATTACTTGACACTCGAAGCAATGTGAATTTTTAAAGCAAAAGGAAATTTAAATCATGGAATCTGCCTGCGGGTTTACGAAAAGTGGTATCGCTTTCCGCGGATCTGCAAGTTAGAAGAAAGAAGGTCAAGTCGAGTATAATGCCGCCGATGACATATATCCCATATATGTGATGTCTTGGTGAGCAGAGATTTACTGAATCAAGCTGTAACAATCCTGCCGCCTAAGAGCATTATAATTCGAAGATTTGCCGCTGAAGATGCTACAATCAGTGGTTGTCGAACAAGATGAAAATGAAGGCTTGAATCATATTAGAAATTGGTCATTGGCAGGAAATATGGTGTAATATGGTGGTTAATTATGATACCAGAATGAGTAGTCCAGTCAGAAAACTAAACCTTTTAATTTTTTTTCGAACATAATGTTATGGATGAAATTGAGTGGAAATTTGAACTGTTAATAAAATTTATCAATCATTTATCAACACTAAATCAAAACAAGAAATGATTTCCACAATTATTTATTAATTCACGATTTGCACCGTTTTCTGAATTACACTTTAATTTTCACTTAACACCACCTAATATTTTCCCGCTCCTCATTTTCGCTTTTGGACTTTCGTGTACTGAATCTCCCGAATGACTAACTAAGACTCGTATTTATACATCTATCGATATTCTAGATTTGAAAACTTTCATAAACCATGTTTAATGCCCCTACTCAACTCCAGATGCCATCAATCTCACAAAAAATGTTAGTAAAGTTCTAAACCTTAATTGAACAATTTTTATTGTATAAATTTCTCACCATAGTCGAATTAAATACCCGCATCAACCCAATAGGCGATATCGTAGCAATGTTATTCGTTCGTGGCAATTTTCCATGAAAAATCCACTTTGCTTTATAGAAAATTCAAAAAACCTAAAGATCAAATTAGTTTTTGAAACGTCCGTTAGAAATATAAATATTATTTTAAAAAACATAACGGCATCTTTGCTTAATTTTCCCAATAACTTTATTATTTAATATCTACAATAATATCGGATAATGTATTCGTATAACACGGTACAAGATTACGAGTATGTACGGAATATGTTTTATAGAAATCCTAAATTACAAAAACAAAAACTTTGTTCATATACATAACGCACAACTTGTTTTATATACTCTCTACGATCCGATTCTGATTTCTGTTGCTTTAAATTTTTTATAAACAAAAACAAACCGAACATCAGAAAAATCGAAACGAAGATCGAACCGAGTGCAAAAAAATGTTTTCTTGAAAGTATACAGCGATGAAAGTAGATCTACATCTTTGAAATATTTTTCATAAATAAAAGAAACTATTTCATGCACTGTGTCGCGTAGTGTGTAGTACTGAAAACTAATATATTGGGAGTGGCGTTAGCTTCACACTGGTTTATAAAATGTAAATATATCCTAGATTCTCTTATATGTGTTTATTTTATGGTTTACAACTATTGTGCATGTTTGATACTGTTAAAGTTAGCCGAAAGTTTCCAGCCGAAATATGGTAATACATATAGTGGCTTTGCTGCTCGCAGTCGATAATGCAGGTCGCATCGATAAAGAAGTTTCATTTCAAAATTCAACCGAAAAATGCCGGCAATACAGATTTAAATGTAACAAATGAATCATCGATTATATAAAAGAAAATGTTTAGCTGATGAAAGGTTTGTATATCAAGATTTTGATCCGACCTGACTGTACCAATTTGATGAACCATGACCCTAAGTAGAATTTCATTATATGTTTGGAGTGGGTTTGATGAGGTTATATTGGTGAAATGTTTTATTTTCCATTGTTTTGACGATACAACTGTTCATCTATCGAGATTTTGCTAAATAACTAGTGTCTGTCTCACTATGAAAACTCTATAAAATACGATCAAAGATTTAAATTTTAAGTTTAGGTTGAAATATTATTAGTAAAAATTTTATTTGCCTCGTGTTTTGTAGATACAATCAATTATAATGTACGATTTTTATCGTTAGAAGAAGGGAAAAATAAAATGTTCACCACTATAACTCTTCACCACTATAACTGACCTCTAACCTATAATACAAATCTACATATGGTCATGGGTTATCGAAACGGCATAGTCAGATTGGTGTCCATGTTGCAAAATCTCGAATGATGGAAAATTGTATCGTCAAAAGAAGAGAAAAATAAAATTTTCACTCCTATAACCTCATCAGACTCACCCCTAACCTATAATCAAGATCTACCTATGATCAAGTGTTATCGAATTAACATAGTCAGATTGGTGTCCATCTGGCAAAAACGTGAATGATGGACGAATTTGCTTGATAATTATTAATCTTCTTTATCGATATTTTTCGGCTGTATTGTATGAAACAGATATTACATTTCACACCTATAACCTCATCAGACCCAACCTATAATCAAAATTTACCTATGATCATTGTCACCGAATTAACATAGTTAGATTGGTGTCCATCTGGCAAAATTTCGAATGATGGATGATTTTATCGTCAGAAGAAGAGAAAAATAAAAAGTTAACCCCTATAACCCCATTGGACTTACCCCTATCCTATAATCAAAATCTATCTATAGTCATGGGCTATTGATTTGGCCTAGTCAGATTTGTGTCCATGCTTTTATCATCAGAAAAAGGGAAACAAAACTATTTAACCCCTATAACCACATCAGACTCACGCCTGACCTAAAATCAAGATCTACCTATGATCAAGTGCCACCGAATTAACATAGTTAGATTGGTGTCCATCTGGTAAATTCGCGAATGATAAACGAATTTGCTTGATAATTATTAAACTTTTTTATCGACATTTTTCGGCTGTATGAAACAGACAACCAAAATCTACCGATGATGGACGATTTTATCGACGAAACAAGGGTAAAATCACAATTTCACCCCTATAACCTCATTAGAAAACATTATTAAAACCTATATTTAAAATCTGCCTATTGTTACGGCCCATCAAATTGACGTAGTCAGATCGGTGTATTTTTCGGCTGTATGAAACAGATATGGCATTCTTTTTATTACTATACTTTCTTAAGTTATTACCCTTACAACCCTCTTTAAATGAAGTTTTTCAAAGCATAATACTTTTAACGGTAAGTTATAATAAATTTTTGAAACTTGGCCATTTGCTGCATATACTCATGAAACAATAATTTAATATGCTGTATAAGATAGCGGAAATTTCTCAGCGGAAAATAAGAAATCTCGCTACTCGCCGCAAGTGATAGCACCATCACAAAAGAGAATTTATTTTGTTATATAATTACCAGCGGAAATTTTGTATTCATTTTGTATCTCTTTTTTCGCTAACTAAAACTCCCCAGCAGAATAAAATATTAAAAGTGATCCTTAAAATGACAAATTGATTGATCTCCGAAGTAAAGGAACTCGGTAGATGAAATCTTGAAATTTAACAATATTCCGTCTTTCCGTCATTCTAAAAGAATGACGATAAAAATTGGATAGTAGTATTGATCAGTATGTTTTGGACAAAATTCTAGGATATGTTCATGCTGGACTAAACTTGGCCATTTCATAACCAAACCTTTTGAAAATTTAAAAATATTAATTAATTTATTTGGCCAATATTTCAAAAACTTCCACTAGTACCCAATACTTTCGGTTGTTTTTCTATAAGCTTCGGTCATACTGAGACTTTAAAGAAAAGTTGGGGAAAATTGATGGATTAGAATTTTCACTATAATTTTTTGTTTTTTTCCGGCCATATAAATTGTTTTCAGTATTTGGTCAATATCTCAAAAACTTCTACTAGTGCCCGAAACTGAAAATAACTTATACTTGAAGCTGAAAATAAAACAACCGAAAGTATTGATTACTGTGGAAGTTTTTGAGATATTGGCCAAATAAATTAATTAATATTTTTAAATTTTCAAAAGGTTTGGTTATGAAATGGCCAAGTTTAGTCCAGCATGAACAGAAGCTAGTATTTTGTCCAAAACATACTTTAAAGTCCTTACTATCCAATTTTTATCGTCATTCAAGATTTGATTTACCGAGTTCCTTTACTTCAGAGATCAATCAATTCGTCATTTTAAGTATCACTTTTAATATTTTATTCCGCTGGGGTGTTTTATTTAGTGAAAAAAAAGATACAAAATGAATAAAAAACTTCCGCTGGTAATTAAATAACAAAATAGATTCTCTTTTGTGATGGTGCTGCCACTTGCGGCGAGTAGCGAAATATCTTATTTTCCGTTGAGAAATTTCCGCTATCTTATACAGCATTAAATTAATGTCGATTAATTAGCAAATTGTATTTGTTTTTTGTTATTATACATATGTTTTCGGCAGATTTTGTAGGCTAGTCAGTTTCGGCTAGGATATTTCAATTTAATATACAGTTTGTTTAACTTTTGGCTGAAGTAGTCAAGACACTATCTGCATTATCGATTTTTTCACTTTAGACTGGCAACTTTCGGCTAACTTTAACAAAGTGAATGTTTGTTAATGCTTGCACAAATATATGGTAGCATTTACTGATCATAAGCTTTCTTCTAGCTATTTTTTAATGAAATGATTCAGATCCGCATTTTATGAAGTCACGGGACCAAAACTAAAAAATTCAGAATATTATGCTGACGATACATACATACATACATACACCAAAATTTAACATTTTGAAGAGCCCAATCAAAATTTCTTGAAACTCTTCTATTTGAATGACGTAACAATAACCCAAAATAATTAATTCCACAAAATGTTAAATTCATATTTCCTCACAAGCAAATAAAAAAGAGCTTTTGGTTTTCTTTTATTGTATTCCGTATTTCCTTCCCGGATTTAATAATTTCAATATTTTTTTTTGTTTGGTTTGGAAAACTTGTGTTTGTTATTTTTTAAAAAGATTAAAATTTATTACAATATGTTTTTGTTGTGTTATTTTGAGAGAAAATATCAGAGTTCTACAGACAAACATTCTTGTCTCTGAACAACGAGCGTTGTTAATTCCATTGTTAGCTAGAATAAATACATAAAATTAAACATATTTTGAGAAAGGGGGTTTCGCTCCGTGATGGTTGAATTGATTTTTTGGAGAACTTGTGTGATTATGTCGAAATTTGCTGTATAATTATGCATTAACAAGTTATTTAGCTCCTCGTAAATACGATATAACAGTAAGTTTATTCTCTATTTGGAAAATTCTTGCATCCAGAATTAGAAAAAGAATTATTTAAGAAGCTTTTGTAACAAGTATGCGTAAAATCAATATCGTCAGAATTAGCTGTGTCGCAAAAATTCACATTTTATTACACTTCAAATTAAAATTGATGTTGTTTCTACTTGTGACACGTACACAAGAAAATTGTCTGTTAATCATGCTTAATGAAAATTAAATTTCCATAATTTGTTTATTTTACTATGAGCACGTCATAAAAACGAAAGCACAAAATGAAGAATAAAAAAGAAAATCCAACGATGTTTTACTTCTTTCATTTCCACTTTGGAGGTAACGGAAAAAATAAAGGTTATGGTTCATGCAATAGATTAGATTTTATTACGACGACAAAAAATATACTAAGGATGTTGATATATTTAAATATTAATTTATTTTAATACACAATAATAAAAAAAATAACTTCCTTAAAAAATTAAAAATAGGTAAAGCTTTTACCTTCACAATAATCCTTATGTGTGCCCATTCTCCATGGGTTTGTAACATTGACCTGATGATTTTTTGACGTTGATTAATCTCCCGATGTAAATAAAATCAATACTTTGTAGTTATTTGTATTTTTATTATTCGTTTGGAATATTGATGCTTGATCAGCTTCTCATTAAAATTTGCAATTGGGTATATGTAAGTATATGAGAGGCACTTGACATGTTGGTAGAAATGTATACTACAGAAATTTTCTTTAGATTTTTACGAAGATTCCATTTATTTAAAAGATTTGCTTTAATGAATCTTAATTAAATTACATCAAGTATAAATAAATGGAAGACATTTACATAACGAATTATTGGCGGTGCAACATAAACGACATCGTGCAAATTCTTGTTTAAATAAATGAAATTGTCTAAAAAGTAACCGTCGGTACCGTCGAATCACTACTGAAAAGATACCAGAATCATCCCAAGAGAGACCTGTAAGAAATATTAAATTATCAAACGTAATTAATACCAACACGTGCAAGGTGGGAAACACAATTCTTTCAACTGCAATCGTAAAGGTAGTAAATGCCGCTGGCTTTTTCAGTTTCTGTAGGCTACTCTTAGATTCAGAATCTCAGGTTTCTTTCATCTCATTATCTTGTGCCAAAAGGTGGAATTTGAAAATCAACGGTTGTCGCCTACGAATTGCAGGAATTACCACTTCAAACGTGTCAACTATGGGAAATACAGAACTCAACATTTATTCGCGGTTTGGCATGTTTCAATATTTAAGTATAAAGATGTTAGTAATTCCTAAAATTACTACTCTGATAGTAAATCATGAGATTCGCTTATTTAATATTTTATTAAATAAACGAGATTGATATACTCCTGGCAGTGAAATGGGAAATCGGCCAAAATCGGAATTAAAAAATATTTTAAAAAATATGTTTAATACAACTACAATCGTTGGCTGCAGTTTGGATAAACGTTACAAAAGTTTTGGGAACAGTAAGAAGTACCCGAAAAAGTACGATATATTTTAGGAATTAAAAGGGACGTTATGTAGTGGAATTACCATTGAAAGATAATCCATCGCCTGCGCACGAATCTTACAAGTTAGCTTTACGTGCATAGAAAAGGAGAATTTTGAAATATGCATAAGGATTCAAAATGGGACATATACGATTACTAGACGTAAAGCTATTTGCTCCACCATGGAGTACTACGTGAAAATAGTACCTCAACAAAGTTAAGATTAGAGTTCGATGGATCGGCACCAACCTCCACTGAAACGTCGCTGAACGATAGTTTATTGATCAGGCCGAGCTTGTAGGACAATCTTAAAAGATTCCGTCAATATAAGGCATACATCAATAAAATAAGGATTTTATGGCGGAAATGTACAAACGTAATATAGGGACCCACCCCAGTTCAATTTCTTGCAACTCGTGCCTTACATCAAATAGTAGGAGATTGCAAACGAACACATTCGGAATTACCTAAAATCATAAAAATGAATTTCTATGACTTACTTTAATGACTTACTAACTAGTGCTGCTAAAGAAGAAGAACCTGCGCAACTGAAGAACGAGTTGGTAAACTTATTAGCTGCAAATGAGTTTCCATTGGAAAGTGGCGTTCGAACATTGCATCGTTAAACGATTCAATTCATTAAACTGAAATAAGAGATGAGGGACGGATGTTATAAATGTGCGGTTCACTTTGGGAGCCTCCAGTAGATCCATTATCGTTCAAAATTAATAGTACACCACAAAATAAGCACACGGAATGGAACATTTTATCGATAGCGGATCCTCGATCCATTGGGTTGGTTAAACCTATTCATAATCAATTTAAAATACCGTGATTTATTGGTGATTGTTCTAATGACATACAAATACATACGGCTTCAGCATTGCCAGTCAGCCGAGGTTTACATGAAAACACGATATCAAGATAGTTATCTGACGCATTTACTAGCAGCAAAATGCAAGATACCTCCAATTAAACAAATTAGTATGCCTCGATTGAAACTTTGTGGAGCTCGTCTATTAGCCAAACTTAAAAATGCTGTAATATACGCGCGTTTGATAAACAAAATGTGGCTGTTTGATTGTGGATCGACTCTATTGTGGTCTTGGCATGGTTAAATAGCCACTCACGAAAATGGAAGAACTATATATTGTAAATCAGTTGTGACATGTTAGAGGAAGTGACAATCCTGCCGAGTTAGCAACCAGGAGTGTGACAGCGAATGAGTTAATGTAAAAAGTGAACAAGTTGAATTCGGCGGTAATGTACCCAGGGTATCCCAAGCAACGATACGTCCAAATAACTTGTGTCGTGTATATATAATTTCGACAGAATTTCAAATTGGCCTGTGTTTTGAGAATTCAATAGAGAGACTTTCATTTGAATTATGCAGAACTTACAATATTAAAACACGTTCAGTGAACCGAATTCGCAATAATGATATCAAATACCATCGGCATCGAAATTTAAACAGTTAGTACCATTTATAGACTCTGTTCATACGAAATAAAACATCCCCTTATTTTACCAAAATAGCAATAAATTTCAAGTTTAACCCTCAAGCATTTTCATAAAAAATATTTACATTCCAGACCATCGCTCTTAACTGCAATATCACGTCAGAAGTACTGGATCTCGGGAGTTAGAGAAAGATGTCGAAGAATAACTCATAAATGGGTTACTTGATCTCGTTATTCTACAATAAAATCTATTCAACAAATGGGTTGCTTACCAGCTGCGCGAGAGACGCCTAGTCGACCGTTCTCTGTAACTGGAATTGACTACTATGCAGGACCCATACAAATTGATGATATTGTGATATTTGTAAGTTTCACTACCAAGGCGTTACGCATCGAGGTTGCATTTTCGCTATCCACACAAGCATTCATCCAGGCGTTGGAGCTATTTGTTGGATGAAGGGGAGTTCCAATGAAGATCTATTCAGATAATGGCTCCAATTTCTTAAGAGCAAAGCGAACGTTAAACAAATTTGCAAGCCACAATCAAAACAAATGGCATTTAATTCCTTCTCTCCCGCCTTATTTTGGAGGCATTTGGGAAAGCGCAGTGAAATCGGTTAAGAGTCACTTGGTAAAGTAATTCGAAATCGCATCGTACTTTCGTAGAACTTCAAACCATCTTAATTCAAGTTGAAGGCATTTTTAATTCAAGGCCTCTGTGCTATTACGAATGAGGATTGCAGAGAAATTGCAACAAAAAAACTCAAAACTTTAAAATCAACGATGTTGTCCTCCTTCATCACAAAAATGCACCACCTTGTACTTGGTTATTAGATAGTGTGAAGGAACTTCATCCTGGAGCAGGTGGGTTAGTAAAAGTTGCCGCAATTCAAACGAAATCATCGACTAATGAACGGTGCTAACACACATTTGTTGATTGTACCTATCTTTTAATTTTAATGTTACTTTAAAATAGAAAATTAATTAAAGTTGTTAAGTAAATGCAAAATTACTTAAATTACGCCTCTATACAATTTCAATTGTATAGAGACAACCTCTGCAAATACCCAAATGAAAAAATAAAGTTGGTCGGGGTAAGATAAAAACGAATCTATTCCTATTGAAATTGACCCATCCAGAAAATTAAGACAAACTTTCAATAAAGGGGCTGTCAAAAACCACGAGAGACTTCAAAATATAACGCCGAAACCAGCGAGTTCCGAAAATAACTCTAGCCTGAACAGGGAGGTTAAGTTTCCTTCCATATAAGATGCCAAAACAAAATTACAAGGCAAAACATAAAAATTCTAATAGACACGGGGGTCAACAAGAACATAATCAAGCCTACAATAATACCCAATCATGTTCCATGGAATATTCTTATATGGCGTTTGGAACTAGAGAATTTTGATTATGACGTGATTTATAAGGAAGGCAAAGACATCATTGAACTCGACGCCCTTAGTAGATTCCAGAAGATAAAACATAACTAAATCTAAAGCACTTGGACCGGGAGGTACTGGGTTCGAATCTCTGGTGGGATGCAAAGCGAATTTTCATCAACGATTACGATCGGTGATGTTAATAAACACAACTAAGACCCTCTGTTGGTGTGAAGAATTCAGGGTCGACCCGCCGTTCATGTTAATATACAGGTAGACATGGGCTTGCAATGTGCCGGTGGTACACTGTAATTGTGTGAATGGGTGGTGTGAAAAGGGAAGTATTAATTGACTTTCAAAGAACATTAAATTCACTGGACAATTAATACTTTCTTTAAAAAAATAAAAATTCATGATCAAGACATACAAGCATCAAACTCAGATAACGTTTCAAAGGAGAACAATACCCAAATGGTGACTTAGATGCAGACACGGCACAATCAGCTAACACCTAGAATGATTATTATATTCATTTTGCAGAACCACCTATTAATTTTTATATCATTCAATTTTTTAAAAATTCCATAATGGAAAGTAATCCGTGATTGTGAAAGTGGTGGAGTGTAGAGAAAATTTCTTACAAGAAGGTAACTTTGTGTTCGTCACCAAAATGGTCGAGAACTTGCCTAACGAAGACCGACAAAATTCGCTTATAGTAAAAAAGAGCACGAAAAAGATCATAGAGGGGCAAAATAAATAGAAAATCAGTTTAAAGAGCGTACTTCTTCCCTAAGATGACCAGCAAAATAAAAATTCACATTAATACCTTTACTATCTGTAATAGACACAAGTACGATATTAAGCCTAGACCAATTACAGTAAAACCTTAAGAAAGGTTACATTTTCCATCGATTATTGATTCCATTTCAAAAGATGTACACGTCGTTTTTATAAACACAAAAAATCTCACAGATATAACGACAACATTAACAAAATACTTTACTCTCTTTCGAATACCACATTTTATTGTCTCAGACCACGAGACCACTTTTCAGTCCACTCAATTCGAAGACTTACTAAATAAAAAGGATCTTCAACACAAACACAAAATCTCCATCGCCAACACAATAACAACCATAGAATTGTCAGTTGCATTGTACAAAACACTGTATAATCTTCTACAGGCCTCACGCAAAGTGAGGTGATCTTCAATCAAAAGAGAAGTTTAGGCTCAAACAAGAAATATATTTCCAAGCATGAGTATCAGTTTACAACTACAGTAGAACGAATGATTAAACAAAACAATAAAAAAGAGGATCCACCTAAATTGCTAGGCCAGGCTGTATTTTTAAAGCCAATTATATGATCGAAGGCCTAACCTATAGAGAAATTGAAACTACATATAAAACACATTATCGAATAAAAAAGGTTTGACTCGTCTGAGGATTTTCTAGAAATCGAATAAATTAGGTAATTGTAAAAAATGTAATTTTCGACCAAGGTATCAGTCGCAGACACAGCATTACAATATGTAAGACCAAAGATAGCTTTAAAAAGCGATACATTACTATATACAGCTAGAAGTGCCGAAACTGCAACTGGAAAAATCAGCTGCATTGATGATTGCGCTATTGACAATCAATGACACGATTATCAAAAACTATTCACAGCATCCCCTCAAGTCAGAACAGAACATTAGTTATTTTTCAATAACTGCAAAAAATTTGTTCAAAGACATGCAGAATTCCAAGAATTTGAGGACAGGGAAACAACGCTACATCTCATTGCCGAGGATTAATTTAGTGGACCAAGTAACCGCTCGTTGAAAAGCAATTTTTTAATAACGTTCCAGGGTGGTACATTAACAATCGACAATAAAAAATTCCAATGATATAAAATTAATAGTGAGACTCAATAAATCCAAGGAGCTCTACACAACCTACAGAGAAACCGACAACTACTAAAGGAAATCAGGACAATCAGGATCAATCAGGAATCGAACAACAAAACGCCAATATTATCACCCACAGTCAAGCAAATCAGGGTCAACAACATCGAACGGCCATGATACAACCGAGTGTTCACCTTCATTACCAAATCTTGAAATGGGATCTTATAATAAACTCCCAAAACAATTTTTTCAGTTAGTTAAGATTTTAAAGTAGTTGAGAATGTCCGTAACTAATAATTATGAATATTCATGTCACCTTAAACCATTAAATGACCGATTTCTATTTTTTGGATTAACCCAATTGTATCTTTTATATAAACCAGATATGCGGTACTGTGCAGTAAGATAATCAGAAGACCCGCGCTTCTAAACTATTCCAAAATGTACTGAAGTTGCTGGTAATCGAACAGTCCGCAATTAATCCGCAATTAAAACCAACGTGTTCGACTGCACATGAAGGACGTTACCTTCAAAGTGTGTGCGACACCGGTAGCTTAATTCGGTGAGATGTCTACGTGAGTACCAAAAACACTACTTATTTCAACAATAATGCTTAAGAACAATCTTCATCGTGAGACTTCCCTTAACAAATTTAATATTATTATTTAAATTTTTTTTACTTTAACTGAATAAAAAACAAGTTTAAAAAATTAAAAAAAAACCAAGACAATTAAATACACATAATATTTACAATTTGATAAGCATATAAGTTAGTCCTAGCTGCCACAGTGTCAAAATACTGTATAAAAGTTTAACGTCCTGCTCTGCACAACCACACAATTTCCAGCTGTAACACTTTTAACCGTACTTGAATGAATGATGTTAATTCTCTATGTAAAATTCGAGAATTTATTAGTTCTCAAGATTAGGGGTGGCGGGAGAGGCGTCTATTTTCTAGCAAGCTGCACGCTATGTAAACGTATTGCAGGTAACACCGGACGCCTTAACACCTATCAACCTTAATACCTATCATACCTATCATCAGTACCAATTACTGAATTAACGAAATTTTAATTTGCAAAAATTAAATCGAAATTTTAGTTGAATTTTTTACAAATAAAAAATTTGTAACATTAATTTTTATTTTCAAGAGGAGTTATCGGTAAAAGTTACAAAAATTTATCAACATTTATGACTTGATCAGCCAAAAGCGTTCCTCATATATGAAATCTACTATTAGTTGAGTGCACAACAACAACGATGGATAATAACATTTAATTACTAACAGAAAAAATCGTGTACCTACTCTCGATCGAGGCAGATGTTTTATTGCCCCCAAATTTTATGTATGTCTGCCTCTTATTTCATTCTGGGTATGAACAGGTAATGGTCGTATTGTTTTATGGTCCGGCTTAGTCATCCGCGTGTCTGCATTCAATCAAAAAGGTATATAAGAGGTAATTTTTCTGCCACTACTTTTTCTGTACACCGATCAGTGTGACATTAACGAACATAATGAGATAGAACTGCTTAAAATGGCCCGGAAATATAAAGTTATTCCACTGGAAACCAAAGTAATAAATGAATCGCAGGCAACTTTAAAATTATTCCAATACTGCGTGTTGGAGAAATATGGGTTGGCTTATCACAGAACACGCGAGAAATTGTCAAAAGATCCAACTCTGTTCGAAGACCAGCTGAGCACTGTTCATCCCGACGTATTGGAGGAAATTCTAAAATTGGACTATTTAGATAATCTAAAGGAGCACGAATTGTTTGAGTTACTGATGGTGTGGATTAACAAAGGATGCGAAACAAATCAGATATCGCTTACGCAACGCCGATCGCATTTTGATAAATTTTTCAGATTGATTAGATTTTCGGCAATGACTCTAAAAGAATTTAGTATTTGTGTGCAGAAACATATGGATTTATTTACAAATGATGATATTTCAACAATTTTCAAGGAAATTTCGGCTGGTCCAGATTCTCAAAATACAAAAATGAATTCTAAGAGTCGGCTGTCTTTAAATTCGATGTACCGTTGGGAAAATATATATTGGGCCTCTGCATATTGCAAATTTAAAGTTTCAACGCCTATTATCTTAAGCGCTGTACGTTTTGGAACAATAAAATTCGAAAAGAAATGTTTTGGGATCACGGTTAAAATTTCAGCAATTGATCCGGCAACAAAGAAAATCTCTTCCAAAACATATTCATACCCAAATTGGTCAAATGAAATTTCACAATTGTTAAATTTCGGCGAATCGATTGTATTGAAACCAGATATCGAATACAAAATACAAATTGCTTCGGATGGTCAATTTTATTTAGAATCATTTAGGCGGCGTTCGAACGATATTATTTTAAGCGGTCCACCCGATATTATTCATTTTCTAGATGATGATACAGTTACATGTCTGCATGAAATAATCTATAAATTAGAAACAAAATGATATATTTGTTGTTTCCAAATGTAAATCATACTTATTACAAATAAATAAAATATTGTCACTTTTGAGCTGAGTTTCAATTAAAGTTCCGCTCGCTGTATCTTAATCGAAAGATAAGACATACGATGTTCGACAAAGAGGTGGCGAACCATGGCTATATTCTACTCTTCGTGTGTTTGTATAAAAAGTTTCTCACATTTTACCGTTTAGTTTGAAAACTAAACGAACGGTTTCATGCCGAGAATGAATGATCCAAAATACAGGGGGTCTATTATGAAATTTATCCGTCTCGGATTTTTCCGTTAACGGAAATATTCGATTCGACACGGATTTACCCTATTATGAAACTTGTATTATCGGATTCGTAATAAACAAATCTGAAGTTAGTTCCATAAAAGAAATTAGCAGCTCGAACTGGTTCACGTTAGTGGCGGTCATCATGGCTAACAAATTCACATAAAAATCAGTTATCTTAAAAATTTATTTATTAAAAATTTCTTATAATAAAATATTACATTTTTAATTTTTGGTTTTTAATTATTTAGGTTTATTAAATTAATTTATTTTAATAATATTGAAATAATATTGAATAATATTGAAAATCACTCACTTTCACTATATTTTTTGAAATGTCAAAATAACATCAATCGTATGAATACGTCAACTAAATAGCAGTCGGATTTTTTGTCGTGTGATCGGAAAAATCCGATTCGATTTTACTTTTTAGTTTCATAATACCACGGATTTATCCGTTAACGGAAAAATCCGAGACGGATAAATTTCATAATAGACCCCCAGGGGTCGGCACTCGAAGTGTTATCCTTCTAAATGCAGTAGTTTTTTCATTTTACCGTTGCATTTTTTACCTTGCAGGTTGAGTATACGGGAATGTTTTTTATTGAGGATAGAGGTCCTATTCGATACATTCCGGCTCCATATAGTCTAGTCTTCGATATCGAATATTGAGATCGTGTTGCTATGTATATGCTGGTTGTTGATTATTTGGGGTAAACTTTATGGTGTTGGATATAATTGCGGTAGTTGTAATTATTTATTGGGATGAGTTTTATATGGTAGTATGTTAGTATATCGTTATAAAATTGTGGTATGTGAATACTATGAATGATTGTTCTATTATAATAAGCTTTAAGTTCAAGCAATTCATAAACTTCTTCGTATGAAGCCAAATTTGCTTTATTTTTTTGTAAGTGTTCATGAATGTGGATTAATTCCTATCCTATAACTAATATTAGGTTAGTAGTTATGTTATCAAACTTTTCAAACATTTGTTCATTTAGTCTGAGTTGCATTGAAATTGAGAATTTATCATATTTACCATTGTCTAACTGAGTGATTGCATTTTGAATGTGAATGTAAAGTTCATTGCCTATGTTCCCTGTTATGCTTTTGATTGCCGTTCCCAATGGATTAATCAATCCACTTTTGGTTCTAACAAAAAGGTATAAGTATGATAATTCTAATCCTGGTTTACTAGTTTTTATTTTTGTCAAATTTACTCGTTCCTGTTTATTGAGTTTCTGTTCTTCCCGCATTTTGGGAATTAAATTGATGTGTTTATTAATACGATTCTAGATTACTTCTCAAATCGTCTAGTTCTATAATGTGTATAAGCTTAGAATATCCTGTTATTATTCTTGGTGTACCCATGTCTAGCCCAAGTATTCCTTTGTTATTATTAAGGTCGAAAATTTATTTGTAATAACATTTGTATTATTATCTTGAATTGTGACATGGTTAAGTTGCATATTTTGCTGTTAATATGTCCCTAGCGGTGTTTAGTTCAAACATAGTTTCTGCTGGTTCGTATACCCTAGGATCTTTTCTATTTTGGTTGAATTTAGTTATTACTTTATATTTTAATATTGAATTATGCTTCCTTACTACCTTGTTAAAGTTAGCCGAAAGTTGCCAGTCGAAAGTGAAAAAATCGATAATAATGCAAAATCTACCTAAGGTCATGCGCTATCGAATCGGCCTATTCAGATTGGTATCCATGTTGCAAAATTTTGAATGATGGACGACTTTATTGTCAGAAGAAGGGAAAAATAAAAATTGCCCCCCCCATAACCCCATCAGATTTAGATCAAACCTATAATCAAAATCTACCTACGGTCATGGGCTATCGAATCTGCCTAGTCAGATGTTCCAAAATCTCGAATGACGGACGATTTTATCGCCACAATAAGGAAAAAATAAAAAATTCACCCTAATAACCCCAGTCAGACTTACCCCAAACCTATAATCAAAATATATCTATGGTCATGGGCTATCGAATCGGCCTAGTCAGATCGGTGTCCATGTTGCAAAATCCCAAATGATATAATACTTTTAACGTTAAGTTATAACAAATTCTTGAAAGTTGGCCGTATGCTGCTATATACGAGTACACATGAAACAATAAATTAATATCGGTTAAATTGCAAATTGTATTTGTTGTTTGTTATGATACATATGTTTTCGGCTGATTTTGTAGGTTAGTCACTTTCGGCTAGGATATTTCAATTTAATATGTAGTTTGTTTAACTTTTGGCTGAAGTAGTTAAGGCACTATCTGTATTATCGATTTTTTCATTTTCGGCTGGCAACTTTCGGCTAACTTTCTATAGATGTCTGGTATTGATATTTTTCTTTTAGAAAATTGATGAATTATTTGTTACTTTTAAATCTGTATTGCCGGCATTTTCGGTTAAATATTGAAGTTAAACCTCTTTATCGTCACACTGAAATGAATTATAATGTGTAAATAATTATAATATCTACATTACCATCTTTCGGCTGGAAAGTTTAGGCTAACTTTAACACTATCACTTATTATATTTTTAACGGTGTTATAATTTAAAATCTTCCAGATATTCTTGAGGTTCATATGTAACTAGATCTGGTATTGGTTTCAGATCTTTGAGATGACTCTTCTAATACTGTGGGCAAAAAATAGTAAGACTTTGTTCATAATTTTAAAATTCTTTATTTATTTGTCCAAATCTATTTCGTCTCCCCCTCAAAATAATCCCCCCCGGCCTCAATACACTTGTGCCAACGTTTTTTTCAATCCTCGAAACAGTTGTTAAGGTCAATTTCCGGAATAGCCCTTTAATGTCTTCAATTGACTCAAAACGGTTTCCCCGGAGCGGTCGTTTGAGTTTGCTGAACAGCCAGAAGTCACACGGAGCTAAATCAGGCGAATACAGTGGTTGCGGAACGATATGGGTGGAATTTTTGACGAAAAAATCACGACCAATGCAGTATGAGAAGTTGCATTATCGTGGTGTAAAAACCAAGAGTTGTCGACCAATAATTCCGGCTTCTTTTTACGAATAGCTTCGCGCAAGCGACGCATAACACTCAAATAGTATTCCTTGTTGACAGTTTGGTCGGTCGGAAGGAATTCGGAGTGGACCACACCTCGATAATCGAAGAAAACTGTCAACATCACCTTGATTTTTGACTTGCTTTGACGTGATTTTTTCGGCTTCGGCTCACCTTTGCCACGATATTCGGCCGTTTGATCGTCTGTTTCCGGGTCGTAAGCATAGATCCAAGACTCATCGCCAGTTATAATACGTTTCATGACATCCTGGTAGTCGGAAAGCATAGTTTCACAGACGTCAACGCGACGCTGTTTTTCCAAAAAATTGAGTGATTTTGGAACCAATCGTGCTTTCACTTTTCTTCCGATATTTCAACGATGCTACTAAGGTCTCTGACTGTTAATCGTTGATTCTCGAGCACCAATTCCTTGATTTTATTAACGTGTTGATCATCAGTTGATGTTGATGGCCGTCCTAGACGTGGTTCGTCGTCAACACGTTCTCGACCCTCTTTGAGCAATTTGTACCAATCAAAAACACTTGCTCGCGACATACAATTATCACCGAAGGCCTTTTGCAACATTCGGAACGTTTCGGCACCACAAAATTGATTCCGCACACAAAATGCAATGGAACTTCTTTGTTGAATAATTTCACTCATTGTAAAAATCGCCGAATGCACTTTTTGTACTTCAGAAAGACAAGCGTATACTAAACACTAATGATTATTTTGATGTGACATTTGGCACAGATTTCACTGACAGTCATACCAACATAGAAAAAAAATTATTTCGACGAATGGTTTTCCGCGCTAAATTCCGCGTAAAATTAAAAAGTTTTACTACTTTTTGCCCACAGTATATAACTCAAATGGTGTTAGATTAGCAGACGAATGGATAGAGCTGTTATATGTTAGTAAAGCTTCGTCCATTAATTCGGAAATTGAGAGTTGTTTATTCTGTGAATAAATGATTCGAGCGATTTCTGCGATAATGGAGTGGAATCATTCAATCCCTGTGCTAGCCTTTGGAGATGTGAAATAATTCGGAAGTAAATTCCGCAGCATTATCTCGATTACGATTTTTGCTGGTACGTCATGCTGTGCAAAATAATTTTAAAAATTTGGAAATAATGGTTGTTGATTTCCTTTCGATTATTTTATAGGCAAGGGCAAATTTTGAAGGCTAACAGTATCACAATGAATGATTTCCATTGGTGATGTTAAAGTTTCCGTAATTTGAAATTTTATTTTACTCGGATGTCTTTCATATTTATTAAGGTTACCAGACTTCGCATTTTCTTACCTAATCTGTTATTAGTTCTGCTTATTTTTGGAAGATATTAATTGCGTCATCGCGCATTTTTGTTGTTCTTGTACAACTTTAATTCCTGCTTCTTGGAAATTTTCCTTCAAAACAGTTTGAATTAAATTAAATGCGTCGTCTTTACAGTAGATAGCTGTAAAATGTTTTTAATTAGGAAAGTTTGGCAAAATATGTGTAATGTCGTTCCTATCGAATACCTTGTGTTTGATAATGCCAACTCATGTTTATCGTCAACTATAAACATAAAGTTGCGTTTTAAATTCATTTAACAATGATTTCCTTCAATCTTACTATATTTTGCAATAAGGGTCCCTGTTTCTCTTCCCTTTCTATATTATTAATAGCGTTATTGCCAAGATTATTGGACTTATTGCTATTTGGCGTAACATCATTATTCGGTACACTGCCGTTTAAGGAGAGATTACTTTTTTTATTTATTAGAAGATTTCTGCTAATTGCATCAGTGGTATTAGAATGGGCTAATATTCCATTATTCAAATACTTATTGTATTCTAATCTCCATAGAGCGTCAGCGTCAACAATTTGATAGTCACATTCCTCTAGTCTCCAACGAACTATTCTTGATGTAGGGTCTTTGTAATTTAACAACCAAACCAGTGGTTTATGATCTGTTACAATTGTAAATTTACAATACCAAGAAGTTCTTTTTCTATGGTACTGTAATTTTGTTCCATTTTAGATAAAGTACGTAGTGAGGATGAAATTCTTATTAAAATCCAGATATTGGAGTATTGGTTTGGAAATGAATAATTTTTTACATTTTTCAAAACAATTTATGTAATCGTCATTTAAAACGATTTTTGATTATTTTTGAAACATGTTGTGAATGGTTTCGTTATTTTCACAAAGTCTTTTATAAATTTACGATAATAACCTATTAATCCAAGGAAGCATTTGATTTGCTTTGGTGTTTTGGGAGTCTTGGGGTTCTGAATAGCTTCAATGTTTACAACATTAGGTTTTACTCCATCTTGGGTTATTATATGGCCCATGAATCCTATGTCCTTGGGTTAATTTTTTAAACACGTTATTGAGCTCTTCGAAGTGTTCTTGAAGACTTGTGCTAAACACTACGATGTCATCCATGTAGCAGAATACTTGGTTTCCTTGAAGGTCGCCAAGAATATTGTCCCATAACACATTGGAATATGCTCGAAGCTTTCTTGGGACCAAAGGGCATACGAACGATTTCATAATGTCCGCCTCCAGTAGAAAATCCAGTTTTACTGATATCCGTCGAATTAATTTCGATCTGATGGAAACCAGACGCCAAATTAATTGTAGTGAAATACATTGATTTTCCAAGCTTGTTCAGCTGGCGATAGTCAATGTCAAAACGCCATTTTTTTACCCTTTGAGTCTGGTTTTTTGGGCACCATCCTTATTGGTGTGATGACCAAGAACTATAAGATGATCGAATAATCCACAACAGTTTGTTGATTTCGTTTTTAATATCATGTTTTAAATATTTTCGTTATCGGTATTGTTTATACATTTGAGTGTATATAGTTGATTGCGTTATAAAAAATGTGACGTGGTTTAACCTGCAGTGGTTGAAATAGATAAACATCATTTTCCTGTTCGGAAAGGTTTTTATTTCTACGATAGAATGAAAAGGTTTTCATGTTTTATAAATTGCTTCTTGCATTTGTACCCCGTAACGTAAAGTTATTGGGTGTCGTGTAAAATTCACCTGTTCCCAAGGAAACCGGGATTTTAATAACTGTTTTGGATAATGGTTGCATATAAAAAGGTTTGATGGAAGAAGTAAAATTTAGAGAACTTTATCTTTTAGATTAATATTTGCTTTTAATTTAGCTGAGGTTTCATAACCTATTAACCCATCAAAGGTTTCATGGAATTTCAATAAAAATATTTCTATTGGTTGAGAAATTTCATCCAATTATTAATGATGTTTTCTCTGTAATCACAGAGGTTTGAAATACGCTTATTATTTTCATGTGAACTTTGGAAATTTTGTTCTGACTAGTAATAAATTTAGGGTTGATATAGGACTTATCAGCTCCCGCATCTACAATAAATTTTAGTTGTTTCCTATTTAGGGTTAATACTACGTACAGCAGGTTTGATTTTTGTAAGTTATTTAGCTCTCCGAGACATGACATCGAAAATCCTCGTCATTCATTTTGGATTCTATGTTATATGTTTGGGGTTGGTTATATGATTTTTGTGTGAGATTTGTGTTGGTTTGAGCACCAGAATATGATTTCTCAGGATTGTAATTTTAATGAATGGTTTGTAATGTTTTTCAAACGAATTCATTTTCTTGTGTTACGAATTATAAAGCTTCGCTTGAAGTTTTTGGCCGTCTGGTTGGTTCTTTAATACCTCTAATAAATATGGTTAACCCAATTTTTGCATATAACTCTAGCTTCGCCTCGATTACGCATTTTTCCAATTTTTGTAATTGTTAATAACGTAATGATTTGGGTAACCTTTTGGTAGAGATCATCCGTCGATAGAGTATTCTGAATTAAAGTATACAGCTCAAACATAAACGTCGTCTCGTCACCATCAATATCGTCGACTGAGTGTGTTAATAATGCGTTGCTAGCTAGAGCTTTACCGGTTAGTTTGTTTCTTATACCACTACTACTTCTTATGCATCGGGCAGTTGAAACAATCTGATGGGTTTTTCGACCTCCTGCTCCATTACTGGGTTGTCTCTTAATAAATTGTATTCTTTTATTGATGTCTTTATGAATTTTTAGGACATACAATTTTATACACTTATGAACACTAAAAATTTTTTTTACGAAGATTCGGATATTTTGTTTCTGAGTTGCTTGAAATCTCTTGAAACGATTAAACACAACACAACTAACTTTAAAACGTAGTGTGGTTGGAATTTAAGATTTAGCAAAGGGATAGTTTACACAAAAATCACTTACCATACTAAAATTAGGAGTGCGTAGTTCATCGGGAGTCTTAAAGTTGATCAGGTTACAAAATTTCTCGATTGTTCACTATATTGCTGTTGAGATTTGCACCAAAATATATATTGCACCACACGAAAAATGTTTTACAGTCCGTTAGTTACCCAATTTTATTTTTGTTTACTGATAGCAGTGCATTCTAAACTCTGGAATGCTCCAGTAATGTGAGCCCCATCATAAATAGCACCTCAATCAAATAGTGATCATTACGCAACTTGCATCGATGCTATTGGTGAAGTTATTAATACAACAAACTCGTCAGATTTAGTTCTTGTGCTTGGTGATTTTAATCTTCCAAATATAATCTGGAATCTGGACCCGGAACTAAATTGTATTTTTCCAAGCAATATAACAACAGATGCTGAATCTTTATTTGTGGACGCCATGCTTGGTTATAATTTGAACCAGATATTGCTAATAACCGTGATAGATTACTGGATCTTGTCTTCCGCAAAGTCTACGTCGTAAATGATATCAATCACAAATCTTTAGACATTGTATATGACTCAACTAATGTAATGGCGAGTTCGCAACACCTACAACCAATCAAAGACAACTTCAAAAAAACAAACCGTACGGGGCTACAAAGTTACCTAGAATCCATCAACTGGCAAACAACTCTCAATTCCAGTGATATAAACAAAAATGTTGATAAATTTAATGACAATATGCAGCAAGGCCTCGAACTTTATCTACCTATGTGCTGTAAACCACAAAATGCTCACACTCAGTGGTTCGATTATAGACTAGTTAACTTAAAAAATCGGTATGCCAAAACGTAGAAAGGCGGGTTAGAACAGAAGCAGTAGTAACGAATTTGAAATTTACTTCAAATTAAAATACAAGTCGTATCTCCATCAAACTCAAGGAAAAACCAAAGTAAATCCAAAACAATTTTGGAAACATTTTAGGAATAAACGCGAAATTGAAGCATATCCTTGCTAATATGACATATAACAGTACCAGCTCCTCAAACTCCAAAGATAATCAGTCTATAAACCAAGCGTTACTAGTGGACTGTACGAACAACCCAACAATAACAACATATTAATAACTCCTCCTGTTATATTTGAAGATAACATTTTATTGGCTTTGAAGAGTTTTGGAGACGGTTGTGGTCTTAACAATAACCCCATTTCTATTCTGAAGGAGTATGCTCCACTATGTTACCTATTCAACCATTCCTTAAGCACCAGCGTGTTTCCCGAAAAATGGAAAATTTCAAAAATTACACCCAATCCGGCAAACGAGATGACGTTTGAATTAGTATTAAGCAACAACTTTAAATCCACAATTGCACGTCATACATCAATAAACCAGCATGGGATTATGCCTGGCCGATCCACATCAACTAATCTGGTTGAAATCAACAGTAAAATAATTAATGATATAGAAAAACCTCATCAAGTTGATGTAGCGTACACGGATTTCAGTAATGCATTTGATTCCATCTGCCATCAAAAAGAACTCCAGAGTTTTCCAGGGAACCGGCGACAATTTGCAATAATGGGAAATGAGAAATCAAACATTATTAAAGTTACGTCTGGTGTTCCCCAAGGATCTCACATCGGGCCGTGGATATTTATTGTTTTCATAGATCAAATAACCGAGATAATATAAAACTCAATCGTGGTCATATTTGCTGATGATGTGAAAATTTTTCGAACTGTTAATGGAATGCTAGATACGAAGAAACTTCAAGAAGACATCGATAGATTACGTGAGTGGTGTGATCGAAATTCGCTTTACTTAAATATTAAGAAATGCAAAATCATGTCTTATCTACCCATATCCAATTCATCTTCCAATTACCTTTTCAGTATAAAGGGTGACCCAAAGAAAGTTCAGATTTTAAAATTTAATAAAACAAAAACGGCTTAATGTATTTCCAAATTTATTTTTTTGTTTGAAAGTACAATCCTCCTGATTATTTATGAAAAATGATTTCATTCAAATGAGAGTCGCGGTTGGCCTAAGCGTACTCCATTCGGCCGGTTCAATTTCTGAGGACACTTTGGATTGTGTGCGGATCTATTTCGGCAATGGTTGCTCCAATATTGAGTTTCAATTGTTCAATTGTTTATGGATTGTCAGTATAACACTTGTCTTTTACGGCACCTCACAAATAAAAATCCAAAGGCGTCAAATCACAGCTCTTGCCGGCCAATTCACGTCACTATTTCAACTGATAATGCGGCCATCGAAATTTTCACACAGTTTCGCTATTGTAACGCTAATTTTGCTGAAACCAAAGGTCGTCTAAACCAATATCTTGAAGATATAGCCACAAAAAAAAGTTAACATGTGGCGGTAGTTCATTCCGTTGACCGTAACTGTCGCGCCGGCTTCATCTTCGAAGAAATACAAGAAAAGATGATTTTTTGAGCAAAATCCGAATGGAGTACGCCGCGGCTCGGAATGAAATCATTTTCCATAAAAAATCAGGAGGATTGTACTTTCAAACAAAAAAATAAATTTGGAAATACATTAAGCCGTTTTTGTTTTATTAAATTTTAAAATCTGAACTTCTTATTGGAACACCCTATATAGTGTTCTGTTTATTTTAATAAAATTATCACATCAGCTTCAGTTATCCAGGTTAAAGTTGGCGTGGCGGAAGGAGGCGCCTATTTTCTAGCAAGCGTTATTAACGTGATTCAGGCAAAACTGGTTGCCTTAGCATCTATCATCAGTGACCCACATACGTAATAAGTGGATTGAGCGACAGATCAACTACCTACTCTCTCAAAAGCCTTGGATAAATTTATGGTATTCATAACAACAACGACCGCAGAAAATATGCACGGAAACATGGAACCTGCTAAGCCTAGAGAGTTAGATCCACAACAGCGGTTAAGAAAATAGGTAAATTTGGATTCGACAATCTCAACCACGGGCGAGTACAGCATTTTATCATTGAGTTCCGTTCAACCAACATGTGGTTAAGAAATGGCCGAGTTCTACCCTAATTGGCCTTATTATAGAACTTCTTACAAAAATCATTTTAAAATCCTATTCCCATTCAACATACTCAATCACATCATATTCGGTTTGGGGCATATTTCAGAACTTTTTCTGAAAATCAATTTAAAATCCCATTTCCATTCAATATATGAAATTTTGAAATTTCATTCTGATCGGTTAAAAAATGGCTTGTTGAAAAATGTTTTATTCGACAAACTGTGTTACGATAAACTGTTCTGCGATAAATTTTTCCACGATAATTGCTTTCACGATAAATTATTCTACGGTAAATTGTTCACGATGAACTGCAACTGAAATTTTATCTCATTCTTTCAGTAAAAAATCCATGTACGTGTTCATTGCTGCCGCTCTAAGAGCTGATAATATTACACTAGCTTTTGGGGTTTGTCTGTCTTTGGTTCATTTTCCCATACCTATGATCAAAGAGTTTCATATTACTTCCTTATAAGATTCCTTACAGAAAGTGAATTAAATCTATCCCACTTAATCATAAGTTGCTGTACTCGTACGAGTGCCATATTGCTATAACAGATCTGGATAGACACCCCTAGAATTACTTGATTATGGTTTTCAAACAATCCTTACACTTTGATATCAAATATTGCAAGTGGAGTGTTTTTCTAAGATCAGTGAAAAATTCCACGAGGGTCGAGTTAATATGAAAATTATTACAATCCATAAGAGTACCTCCGATCCGATATTGATTAAATTGTGTAAATACATTCAAGAGAATTGTTCATTTGTGTAGCTACAATTTTGATAAATGATTGAAATTACACACCCGTGTACAAATATGGTTCCGTCGAATTTAATTGCTTCATGGCCAATTACTGTATTAACGGAATTTTGTTTTGCAAAAATTAAATAGAAATTTTAAATTAAAAAATTTGTCACATTAATTTTTATTTTCAAGAGGAGTTATCGGTAAAAATTACAAAAATTTATCAACATTTATGACTTGATCAGCCAAAAGCGTTCCTCATATATGAAATCTACTATTAGTTGAGTGCACAACAACAACGATGAATAATAACATTTTATTACTAACAGAAAAAATCGTGTACCTACTCTCGATCGAGGCAGATGTTTTATTGCCCCCAAATTTTACGTATGTCTGCCACTTATTTCATTGTGGGTATGAATAGTTTTGGTCGTATTGTTTTATGGTCCGGCTTAGTCATCCGCGTGTCTGCATTCAATCAAAAAGGTATATAAGAGGTAATTTTTCTGCCACTAGTATTATTATTTTGTAGACAGTCTGAGTGAAAAGTGCTTATTAAAATTATTTTTACGTGCAAAGTGAACTTTTAAATATTTTGAAATGGCCGAAAATGATTTATTTTGGAAAAAAAATGATTTAAATGAGTTGCCTGATCTATCGATGGCTGACATAACTGCACAACTATTCAATAATAAGTTTATGTCAGATGTAGAATTTCATATCGATGGAAAATTATTGTTCGCTCATTCCTGGGAGCTGATGAAGCGAAGTGTTGTGTTCCGGAGTCAAATGCGTGACACGATGGGTGAAAATAAGTTGGTGCCAATTGAGGATACATGTTACGATGTATTCTATCAATTTATACGTTTTATCTACACCGATCGGTGTGACATTAACGAACATAATGAGATAGAACTGCTTAAAATGGCCCGGAAATATAAAGTTATTCCACTGGAAACCAAAGTAATAAATGAATCGCAGGCAACTTTAAAATTATTCCAATACTGCGTGTTGGAGAAATATGGGTTGGCTTATCACAGAACACGCGAGAAATTGTCAAAAGATCCAACTCTGTTCAAAGACAAACTAAGCACAGTTCATCCCGACGTATTGGAGGAAATTCTAAAATTGGACTATTTAGATAATCTAAAGGAGCCCGAATTGTTTGAGTTATTGATGGTGTGGATCAACAAAGCATGCGAAACAAATCAGATATCGCTTACGCAACGCCGATCGCATTTTGATAAATTTTTCAGATTGATTAGATTTTCGGCAATGACTCTAAATGAATTTAGTATTTGTGTGCAGAAACATATGGATTTATTTACAAATGATGATATTTCAACAATTTTCAAGGAAATTTCGGCTGGTCCAGATTCTCAAAATACAAAAATGAATTCTAAGAGTCGGCTGCCTTTCAATTCGATGTACCGTTGGGAACTAATTTATTGTTTAATCTGGCATGCAGAATGCAAATTTAAAGTTTCAACGCCTATTATCTTAAGCGCTGTACGTTTTGGAACAATAAAATTCGAAAAGAAATGTTTTGGGATCACGGTTAAAATTTCAGCAATTGATCCGGCAACAAAGAAAATCTCTTCCAAAACATATTCATACCCAAATTGGTCAAATGAAATTTCACAATTGTTAAATTTCGGCGAATCGATTGTATTGAAACCAGATATCGAATGCGCAATACAAATTATTTCGGATCGTCAATATTATGTAGAATCATTTAGGCGGTGTTCGAACGATGTTATTTTAAGCGGCCCACCCGATATTATTCAAATTCTAGATGAAAGGAATACATTACTGCATGAAATAATCTATAAATTAGAAACCACATGATATATTTGTAGTTTCCAAATGTAAATCATAATTATTACAAATAAATAAAATATGTTAATTTAATTTTGAGCTGAGTTTCAATTAAATTTCTCCTTGCTTATCTTAAATCAAATTTCGTTGCCGAATTATACCGTATAAATCAGTAACCGCGAATTGAATTATACCGACGGCTCTTCATAATCACTTGTGACAGAATTCTTAGTACAATATAACCTATGCTTTGAGTTCAATTACAGACTCCATTATGGCTGCCCCAGATAGCATTTTTCAGCCGCTATAGCTTACAGTCGTTGGTTTTTTTCCTGGGATCACAAGATAGGTTGAATTTGCTGTTAAAATAAAATCAACATTTCAAAGTACTTGGACGAAATTAAAACCAAGTACATAGTTGACACACATTCATGAACTACAATCAAGACCAATAAAATGCTGTGCTTAATTAATTTTATGCAAAAAATTACATCTGAAAACATCCTTTTCGAATCTTTCACCATATGATTTGAACGAAATGAAAAACGTAGACTTTGAAGTAGGCATTCGAAAAAAAAAAATGCTTACTCTAATACAACTTTACGAATGTTGAAGAACGCTTGGTTATATATTTGTCTCTTTATCAGAGACCTCTTCAGAGTATATATTAAAGGGAGTATTTCTCCTACTAAGGAACTAAATCAAACGTCCCATCCATAATGTAGCAGCTCAATGTAGCAGCAAACAGTGCGATGCACGAAATATTAGGTGTGCAAGTATAAACTCGGCTCGGATGTTGGTTGCATTAAAATATGCTTGTTGCACTAACAGGCTGGAACGGCACTGTGCATCAATTTGAAGAGATGGATGGTTTTCGAATGAAAAAAATGCTGCTCAAGCTATGGAATTGGTTAATTCAACTTTGAGTGAACATTCTGTGAGTTATTCAACAGTAAAAATGTGGTTTACAAGATTTGGTGATGGCAATTTTAGTCTTGAAGACGATCCATGTACAGGAGCAATAGCAAGTGCAGCAGCAAAAAGAGCTTGCAGGACAGTTAGGAGTTACTCACCAAGCAATATCACCTCGATTGCATGCAATGAGAAAAATACAGAAGGAAGGGAAATTGGTTTCACATAAACTGACCGAAGAAAACAAAAACCGTTAGTGTTGACATCTGCATGAATTTGCGTACTCGGTACAAAAGAAAGAATTTTTTGCACAAAATCATTACGGGTGATGCAAAGTAGATTTTGTACGATAATCCTAAACGCAGTAAACCAGGGGTTGATCCAGGCCAGCCATCCACATTAGTTGTAAGAATGAATATTCATGCCAATAAAGTGTTACTATTATACTAGTTATACTACGATCTTCTGGAACCTGGCCAAACTGTTACAAATGAACGTTACCTGGCATAATTGATCCAACTAAGTGATGCTCTGGTAGAAAAATACCACTTACGGGATAAGGAAGGCGAAAGGTGATATTGGTTGGATGTTAACGCTCGTCCACATACAGCAGAATCAACCCAAGAACTCATCTTCTCCTTAGGCTGGGAAGTTTTACAGCATGCTCTCCAGCCTTGGCTCCCTCTAATTACCACTTATTCAGATCGACGTCATCATATTTGAAAGACCAGCGGCTCACGAAAATTGAACATGTGCAGAAATGGCACCACCAAGAGTTAATTACCGGAGCAGAGTTTCTACTTGCACACATAATAAATTGATTTTTTTTTTAGCCAACAGCATTGCAATCAAAGCCTTAACTGTGCGTTTATACTTGCGGAAATAACAATTTACGCACTCGCTTCCGCACTCAAAACCAATCAAATTTCGCCTACTATTTCCGCGCTCGAGTTGAAATATTTTTAACTTTGTTGTTGTTTTAATTTTTCCCTCAATCGCTTCCGCAAGTATAAACGCACAGTCAATCATAAAATTTGAAGATATTTTAGCCTTTGCTTTCAAAAATTTTTTAGTTGCGCAACATTTTTGATATTTTGACGCAGCAGACATAAATTACTTGTGTATTCAACACAATAACTTTAGGCAAAAATGTTTTACACTCGCGGCTCGGCGCATCAAATGGTAATGTGAAAAATGGAACAATAAATTTAGCATAATCAAATAAAAATTATGAAAACGAAAACGAAAATGAGGAAAATTTAACGATTTTTCCCCAATTTTTTTTTTAGTATTTTATTATGTATGGAAAAATTAGGAGTGGATTAAATCACAGCAAATTTATAAACAGAGTTTAAAAATATGAAATTAAGCGTTTATGCGGAGCGGGAGGGTGTTAAAGAATCAAATTTTCTTTTTATTTTCATTATTCATGAGCACATTCGTATTTTTGAGTGTTTGTTTAATGGATGTATACACGGTACAAGCTTCAACATTTTGAAAAGGTTTACTGTGCTCTTTGTGTTTTGTACACGCATTAATATCGTCCTTTATATTCTGTAGCAGGGTACGAAGGTAAAAAATATTATGATTGTAGAAGAGATATGCTAGGTGAAATGTATAAATTGAATCATAACTCGATTGATCTATGTGTATGTGTAATGGGAAATGGAAAAGTTCAATCAGTATTCCAAAATTATTTCTGTATGTCGAATTATAAACAGCATATATTACACAGAATATGTAATTGAACCAAAGCAGACTGCTGTCAAAGTTTGTGAAGTTTTGAGATAAAAGAGCTTAACGTTAGATTATAATATTGAATTCAGAAGAATCTGCAAGATCCATTTAGTTAAGATGTCAGTATTATTCATTTCTAATACTATTATGATTTAAATTTTCTGTTTCGCTAAGAAATAATCTGGTCTGATAATATAAGATTTTATTACCACTGCCAGAATCCTGAGGTAGTCAATGGTATACACTTGCCAATGAGACAAAATTGTCATCGAAGCTGCTCGAGGAATAATGTGTTAGGATTTTTATTTACGACTGTTAGGATCGTGCCTATTGAGAAAATAGTCTAAACGTAATTTGCAAAATAAAGATAAAGCTCACTCCATCTGTGGTGGAGCACTAGAAAAATACTAAGTAATAGTCCTGAAAATATTCTTTGGTTTAAGGGGTAAGGTTCCAAGATAAATATCCCAAAAATTGATACGAAAATGATGGTGAGGTAAACTGGGTTTGATGGTTTTGATTCCGTATTAATAATTATCACTATTCACTGGAAGCAGACACAATTTGTGTATCGGTAGTTCGTGCAACTTGAGAAGGAATTGAAAACTACCAGTGATATTTGCCATGATCTAACGAACTCCGTCTTAATTCGCAAACCAGCTGTAATTATAGATCGCCCTAATATTCGTTTCTTCGAACGGCAGCGGCAAGAATATTAATCTTCCATGCATCTTAAGCGCCAACAATTACACTTGTATCCAGCTTGTGTAACAACACAACTAACACCAATATCATATCACACGCTAATTTTATATTAAATCGGCACAACTTCCAAGGACAAAATGACAAATGTCAAAATATATCGCTCTTCAATGGGCAAGTTGCGTCATTTAACTCGAAACAATTTATCTTAAAGCATTTTTCGATTTCCGAAATGTTAACAGTAACGCTTGTTCCTCTATTACCAGAACGTAAGGGGACTAAGACATAAATCTTGCGACCTTTTCTCAGCAATTCAAAGACGTTGCACTCACTGAGACTAATTTGAATAAGGATTTTCACAGTAATGAGTTTTTTATCTCGGGTTTCAACGTCTTTCAGAAAGATGGATTTTATTGTCTAAACTAAAAATAAAAAGAATGATTTTATCTTATGTTGCTGTATTCGCTCTCTAAGTCAGGTCGTAAGCTATCAGATTCTTACTAATGCTGTTGATTTCGTATTTGACCTGATGGATACTCAAGATAACATCTTTGTAGTGCGTTATTTCAATCTCCTCGACCTGAAATGGGATTATTCAAATGATAACATTCTTTATGTAGCTTCGAATGCACTAATCGTCAAAGAAACTTTATTCATTGACGATATGTTGATCTCTGGACTACTTCAGATCAGCAACGTTAAGAACAGCTGAACTAACACAGATAGATTGGTTCTGTGCCATAGATGTGAATCATCCTCTCATTTTAATCATCTTTTGGTTCGAAAAAGGTAGTCTTAATGTCGACTCTACCACGATTCAATTTTCTTTGGGCCGCCTTGTGAAACTTAGTGATTTATTAGCAAATCGACTTTGACACCATTCTAGATGATAACAATGACATAGAAACTCAAACAGTTTACTTGTATTCTGCAGTTTTTGAATGTTTTGAACAGTCCATACCGTATTTTCGACAAAACAACTATTTCGCCACCACCTCCTTGGTATAATAGTGAATTAGGAACGTTACGTAACCGTAGAAACAAATGTTTGCAAATATTTCTAAAAACTAATTCGGACTCTGGTAACTCTAACTATTTAAATAGTTATATTGATTTCAGTAGCTTGTCTGACGAGCTATATGGGAATTATATCGGACTCATGTCCAAGATCCTAAGAGCTTCTGGCATATTACCCTTCCACTCAGAAGTGTAAAGATCATTCATATACATGAGTAACTGAGTTCAAACAACCTTGACTTCCATTCAAATCGATTATGAATCCTTTTGTACCACGATTTCCAAACTTAAAGATAATTTTTAATCCGGCCTTGACGGTCTACCATCCACCGTCTTAAAAAACTGCTGTGACATTCTTGCTCAGCCGCCGACGGCGCCTTTCCAAAAATCGCTTTTGCTTGGAATTTTTCCATCTACTTGGAAAAGTTCCTTTATATTTCTGATCCATAAGAACGGCTGCAAACCTTACTGAATTCACAAACATTAAATATGATGGAGGCAGAGAATGAGGTTGATGTTATCTTCACCGATTTTTGTAAGGCGTTTGACAGGATTTCGCATGAAGTTATTTTGTTTAATTCCTAGCACTTGGTTTTCCACCCCAAATTCTCCGTTGGGTGGAGAAACTTGTCTAAAAGACCGTATATATCATGTGCAGTTCAAGTCATCAGTATCATTTCTTAGCAACATCTGGAGTGCTCCAAGTCCGCCATCTGCGGCCGATTTTTTTCATTCTGTGTTCCGTAAGCAACTGTTTGCAGTTCTTACTTCTTGCAGGCACGAGCTTTCCATGGTAGTTTTAGTGGAACCATCAACCACAACTCGCAGCTTCGTTGTACTGCTGGAACCTTTAAGGACACCGTGATGTGACACTAATAACCGTGGCATTGTCCAATGTTATCGACGGATTTCATATGTTCCAAATCAATATATTTGGTCATGAAATTTGTATACATCAGCAAATTCTTTCTGCTTATTAAATCGTTTTTCACGTGAAAACATTCGTCTCATTGCTGTGTGAAAAGAATTACCGAGATTTGATGGAGAGCGCTTAAATGTTTATCGTACCTCAAATCGGCTAGCATTATCAGCGGTTGTAGTATATTTGAAATTGGTTTGACATAATTCTTCTTCTTGAGATAACTTGAGATATTCGTTTGGCATTGTTTCGATCTCCCAGAATTCTTAGTAGATGCTCTAGGTTATACTCCGGGTTCTAAAGGTTTGCAAGCAACGATCCATCCTAGAAGAGTGTTTTACATCGTAAAGTGTTTTTGTGTGGTGAATCTTCCGTCCGTGAATAGCTATTTGGATTTTTGAAGTCTATCTGCCTGCCTTTGTAAAAATGGGGATCAGCTAAAACGTATTTGTGCAACGTATGTATGCTTCGGTTTATCAAACTGGGTTGTTTTTGTATATGCACCTGAGGTGGATCCAATACCCGAGATAGCAACTTTGCCACTATTTATAAACGTAATTGAAGTCTCTGCGCACAGTTTTCATTAAGGAGGAAGCATGTGACCCAGCATCTACATGGGCAGTATGGAGCTTCCGGTTTAGTTACTGGTGGTGCAATTTGATGTAGTAGCTTCGGTTGACTGATTTTCGGATTGAGCGACATACTTGGTATTGTTGGATGTAATAAACTGTGGTGTTTTCTGTTGCACTGTTTGCAACGAAATTTAGATCTGCAGCTATACACGCTGTGATTGTCGTCTAAGCAATTGAAGCAACGGGTAAATCTTTTTAAATCAACAATGAATTTCTATTGGTTACTGCCATTTCTTTGAATTTACCATACTGAAATACCTAGTGCTCTGCACCACATACTGAACATATCTGGCGTTTTGTTGTTTCACTAAATCAGTTTAAAAAACTGGGTGGATAATCATTTGATGCATACATTAACACTAGATCATCGGCAAAAGCTGTGGTGAGTCCAATATGGTCAATTTCGAAAATGTATCAAAAATAACAGTGGCCCCAAAACAAACCCTCGAGGAACTCCGCAATTTATAATTAAGTGTGTTTTTCATTTTAACAACGAAATTAGTCTTAAAGTCAGCTGTTTTTAAAATGTCTGAAAATTCACGAGACTCTATAGGCTCAGATTAAATAACATCAGTTTTTTAGTGTAATGTTATTCATTTTGTCTGAACCTTTTAACCTTACTCCCGTTTTTTAACTGCTTGATTGCACGCAGAATCTCGGTAGAATTGATAGGTTCGAAGAAGGAAGATGCGCTGCGGTCGTTTTGGACACCAAAAATGAAACGTTTAGATTCAATTAGAACAGTTTCGTTAGAAGATCTAGAAAATTGAGAGGATAATTCGTGTGTCACGTTTTTCGCAGAGATTTCTGTAGTATCTGATTGGAAACGGTAAGTTTGATGTATCGCTATATTGGGTGAATTCCCCCTTAAATTTCATTAATAGCTTGACACGTAAATTTAGTATTCCTGTATACTAATACAAGTTTACGTTTAAATCTGGAGCTAGTCAATGCGATTCCACGTTGAATAGACATTTCGTTGCTGGCCTCCGATGTACCAAGACATAACAGTCCGAACTCCTATGAAAATTATAGAAACTTGATACCATACTGACCCAAACCAACACAGCTCTTTTTAAGCAAACCGTTTCGAAAATAAGCCTAGAGCTAGTCAATCAATATAGGACTTCATGTCTAGTAGAATCCTTTTTATTACTGGGCTCCGATACACGAAGCCATACCAGGACGAATCCCTTTTAGTGATTGCGGCCGCTGTTTGATACAATTTCATATTATTTCGTATTAGTTCTGGTTTTGACATTGGCTTGGACATCTACATGAAAACTCTTATGTTGGAAGTGTCTCAGGACTTGTAACTGCAATGCTTGCTAGTCAGAAGTAGTAATGAGTTTTGACGTGATTTTCGGATTCCTGCAAAGGTGAATGTTTTTACGTTCCAGTACCCACGTTTATTTTACCGTTGTGTAACTTGGCCAGTGTTTCGCTTAACCTTAAAAACTCTAGACCGTTTCACCAAAGATGATGAGTTTTCAGCTCTTTGGGACTTATAGAACATTGTCATTTGCTTCGATGAAGGATTTCTAAAATTTCACTGGTACTGTTGGCAACGATTGTAGAATCTGTCCATCCAAATACTTGCCAGCCTGGCTAACAAAAAATGCATCATTTAATTTCCAGTGAGGTATTGATACAATTTTTATAGGAGCAACGTTAGTTTTAGCTGCGAGGTAGTGATGTAGTTGCCATTATAAAACGTCGTAAGTATACTGACGCTGCAAATGCAGTTTCGCTGGAGTTGCAAAACCCATGTAATTTCAGTCAGTCTCCTCCGAATACTGAATATTCTGCCATTGTTCTTGGGTTTTGAAAGGTACTAGCAGTCCTAGTGGACCAAAGATCCGACTAGCTTTGGATAATATCGCACATTCTATATCTGGAATTTTATTTGGTAGAGTGATACGGCAAGTAAATTTGTCTGCAGTTGTTTTAAGTCTCAATAGTTCGTCTAAAAACTTCAAATGTTCGGCAGCTACTTGAAGGATAAAACTTGTGGCAAGATATGGCACAGGAAACATACCATATGTCAATGTTCTCAAGTCATAGTGCTATATGCTAACTCATAGTGCCATATCTGGTGTTGTGTGCTAAACTTTTCGTTGATATCGAAGATCACTGGGGTGTATGAACTACGCTGAATTTCTAGCGATCCATTTCCATGTCATGCCGATAAAATCTAAAAATCGTTTGCTCCCGTCTAATAGTGTTTGTAGTAGAGTTAGCTCGTGGTGCAGATAGGGGTACAGAGGATGTATTGTCGTAATTTCCTGTGTCAGTTTATAAAGTTCTGGTGGTTATCTAACTCAATTACATGAATTAATTTAAAACTGCCGTTTTGTATTTTCGCCCTACCGGTGTTAATGGATATTATTTTGTAATTTGAGTGGTCGAGTGTTTGAACTTCTGCGTATGCTTTACTTATGACAAATCTGTAACTAAATTGTTTTTAAGATTTAATGTTGGTTTTATGTACTACTCTTCCTGATTCTGTTAACACTGTTGTGTTCATATCTTCTTTTACTACTTCTGGCTTATATCTATCAGTTAATTTTGATCCTATTCTTATATTATTCTTTACATATATGGCTTTACATATATTGGCCAGGTTGATAGAGTTTAATAGGTTTACGTTTCTTATTATGATATCTAATGTCTTGTTCTTGCTTTTCTTTTAGTTTTTGTGGGCCTGTTTGAATTCTTCTGGGCTAACATTTGGACTTCTACCGTAGAATGCTTAAATTGGTTTTTTCTTTGTTGTTGAGTGTATTGAGTGATTGTACTTGTTGACGGATCTTTGAAGTAATTCCTCAAAGGTGTTTTCGATCCTCTCCGTTTTGAGACACCTCATTATCTCTGAATGGGTAGAATGAAACCTTTCAATTTAACCATTCACCTCACTCTTATATGAAGATGTTTTAAAGATTTTTATTTTAAGTTCGTCTTCCATCATAGATATTATTGAATTAGAATTTAAAGATTTCTCGTTATCTATAACTACAACTTCGGGTACGCCGAAGAAGAAAAGTATATCCCGAAGTGGTTGTCTGATGTCTTCTATAGCCCTAGATTTGATGGGTTTGCAGAAGGCTAATTTGCTAAATTTATCTATAGCGGTTATAACCAAATTATGTTCGGTTGAGTAAATGTCTATATGAACGGTATGTCCTGGATAATTAGGAATGGGTGTCGGATTCATCACCTGATTATTCGGGTGCCTATCGTATTTACTCCCTTTGCAGATAGAACATCGTTTGACTAAGAATGTTATCTTCCCGCTCATTCCAGGAAAATTATTTGTTCTCTATTCTCTTCTGCGTTACGATGAGCCCGACGATGGATATCTAGAATTTTTTCGTCCTGTTCATCTTCGTCCGTAATGTCTAGTACTATTTTCTGAGTGTAGCGAACTCGGTAATTTCTGATGTGTAATGGATATTGCTCTTGAATTCTACCCATTATTGGTTCTGTAGATTTTAGTCCGTTTATCGTAGTTGGATTTAAGTATCTTTTAAATATCTGTATGATGTCGGTTGGCGTGAAATCTGGTTTGGTTATGATATGCCGCTGGTAATTTGGGAAAGGATTGTGTATTTCATAAGAATGCTCCTCACCTATGTTTAATAGGAGTTGATTCCGAAATACGTTGACTGGAGTTTCTACGGTGGGTAAGATATTGCATTTGTCTCAGAAAAGTTAGCTATTCTGGATAATGCATCCGCTACTACGTTTGTTCTACCCGGCATATACTTAAGCTCATAATTCTATTCTTCAAGTATAGCTTGACCTTCCTAGCTCCGTAAAGGAAATTTCTTAAAGATATTAAAGACCATATGATTGCCAGTATCTCTTTTTCGTTTGCTGCGTAATTCTCTTCGGTCTTATCTAAAGTTCTTGAAAGGAATGTGATTGGCTTTCCTTCCTGAGACAATACTGCACCCAGTGCGAAGCTGGAAGCATCTGTGGTTAGTTCAAAATCTTTTTGGAAATTAGGAAATGATAATAATACTTCATTAGACCCGAGGGAGTTTTTTATCTGACTAAAAGCAATTCTTTCCTCTTCAGTGAACGTTACTTGTTTGGTGTTTAAGGCGGTTTTGGCCACATGTCCATCTTCCCCTGTGCCGTTAGAGGTTTTGCTAGCTTTACGCAGTCCTGAATAAAGCGTCGATAGAACCCTGCCATCCCCAAGAAGGATCTGAGTTCCTTCACTGTTTTGGGAGTAGGGAAATTCGCTATTGCCTTTACTTTCTTTTTATTTGCCTTAATCCCGTCCTTTGATATGACAAATCCTAAGAATTCCACCTCATCTTGGAGGAATTCGCTTTTGTCTAATTGAATTTTCATGTTGGCTTTCTCTAGAACCTTGAATATTGCTTTCATATTCTCGAAGTGTTCTTGCTCGTCTTTGCCAAATATACATAATTATATCGTCGATGTATATGAATGTATATGAGTCGAGTGAACTCATATTTGCCGTGATTCACCGAAAAGGTAGTTTTTTTAATATCCGTTTGTCTTAGAGGAATCTGATGGAAACCGCTCTTTAAATCTACGACAGTGAAGAGTCTGTTGTCGCCTGAGTTTGCCAATATATCGATAATCTCGAGTATTGGATACCTATCCGAGATCGTAACTGAGTTTAGTTTGCGATAATCGATGACCAGTCTATATTTTTTCTTCACCCAAAGCATCTTCCTTTTTGGGTACGACCCAAACTTGGGAGTTGTAGGGGGATTTGGACGGTCTGATAACCCTATCCTCTAAAAGTTGTTTGATTTGTTTTTCTACTACTAACTTTAAACATACGGGATATGGATAAGGGCGAGAGTATACGGGGTCCATATTTGTGGTACGGATTTCTCCCTTTACCGTTGTCGTGAAGGTTAACTTTTCTTCAGGGTCGGAAAAAAGACGTGGACATGCAGCTATTAGTTGTTATTTTTGTGAATAATTCAGATGGGGTACTCTAAGGGTTATGTTGTTCACAGAGTTTGATAAGTGTTGTTTACAGGTGACCTTAATATTGGGATGGATAGTCATGAACCCTTTATCAGTATGGATAGTGGCACTAAGTTGCTTTAGGCTATCGTTCCCAGTTATTCCATCAAACGATTTTAAGCTATGTAGTAGAAAGAATTTTAATTTCCTGTCTGAACCTAAAAGGTCTATCATCGCATGGTGAGTAACTTTAATACTACCCGCTACAGACTTCGCTATAAACGGTTTTTCATTTGGGACAGGATTGCGTACGCATTGCGGTTGAATATAGTTTTTATTAGACCCTGTATCTATCAGGAACTTAAATATTCTAGGTAAGGAAGCGAAGAGCTCCTTAGCCTAAAAAATTCATATCGTCTAATGCTTCGATTTCTTCCTCTTGTTCGTTTGAACGTTCTATAGAGTCAGGATCGTATTCTAATTCAGGCATAGAGTGTGATTCCGTATATTCTAGCAAGGTTTGTTCGTATTGAGTATCGTATTCAATTGCTCTTGGTAATTTTGTAAAGTTTGGTCTTCGTTGATTTGCTCTTGGTGATAAATTCATTGAGCCTTATTTGGGTGATGGATTTGTTGTGATTGGTTAACATAAGGTCTTTTTATAGCACTCTGATTGTTTTGGGGATGGTTCATCTAATTAACACTCTTAGAATGAACACTACCATCTATTTCCATTGGAACTGGCTTAGGGTTCGGTTTTTTGTGGATACCGAGGTGGATAGTTTGGACACTCTAATTTGGTAGTTAAATTGCCCTTGATAGAATGGATGTGTGTTCCTTATCGGAGGTCGAGTTAACTGTGGGGTGTGTTAACTTATCATCTAACAATAGGGATGACACACCTCGGTGATTCGACAACTCATCATTTCGCGCTGTGTTAATCGTCGTTTATCGAGCCATTGACATTGGAGGCCATGTATAACAAGGAATATGGGACTGAATAGCGATTTTCTGTCTTGCTCAGGCCTCTGCGTTGCTCAACTGTCAATTTATTAAATTTTGAACATTTTGTATTAGGGATGATATACGTTCTTACAAACAGTGCGAACGAAATTTCGCCGACGCATTTCGTTTTTCGAGGATAATTTTTCATAGAATCCAACGCATGGACAGATGGAAATTCGGTTATCAACTAAAGATGGCTTTACCCTACCCTTCTGGCCCAATCGCATTTGAATAACTTAAAATTAACGGAGTCGGCTGCTTCAAGATTTATGACCTCATCCATCCACAATAAAATAAACTGATATTTGAGTGATTTTTTTGGGCGGATTATATTTAATAAACAAACATCAAATTAACCAATCCTTCACAATTAATGTAATTAGTTGCACCTCGATTTTGGTTGTTGTTCAGACAAAACATTATAAATCTGCCGAAAGTGACTAGTTACATATTCTCGAATTATAATTGAACACGCGATCCACGTATTGAACGTGTAGTCAATGGCACACCAAATAACTCACCAGGTGTTAATATTAAATTTTACGCTTCTTTTGGGTATCACATTTTATTGCTGTAATCAAATGCTTAACATATCAGAGTAGAGAAAACACAAAAAAATTACACGAATATCTCTTTACGGTCATAAATCCACACGCTGTTATATATCGATTTTGCTACATATGAAGTGGCTTTAAGATTTCCAAAGTATTTTATTATTTCGGTCCATTGTAAAACTATAACCATCTATAAAAGATAGTTGAAGCGCATATCTAAAATTTTTGCCACACACTATATACTTCGAAATGGGAAATTTATCTCTTAATCCCTTACCTAACAACAAAAAATTTATTCTTATCGTAAATCAATATAATCATTTTCCCTAAAGGGGGGTTATAACCTTCCAAAAAATATATAATAAAACTTCTTCACATATACAATTTTAATGATAATCACCGTAATTACTTTTTTTGTGTACTTTGAACAATATTTCGGGAGGAAACGGGTGCCGACACCCCCCGACGAAATAAATTTCTCATCCTAACCCACATTTCGTTGAACTTGAAACCGTATGTTAATTTTCATTTCATTAATCCATATACACCGTAATAATGGAAATATTAATTTTGGTAAAGTTGTTGGGGGAAGTATGGGGTTTACGTTACCCTCTCACCTTATATAAAGTCTATATTTAGCGACGTGCGCTATACACATAACCAAAATTAAATTACTTTGATGTACACGTACATATATAACGTTCAATTTTCCAACCACTGTGTACGACGAACAAGATCTGGTCAATATAATTCAACCTTCATCAGGTTTCGTTTGATGCGACCGAAGAAGGTTAAAGAATTTAATTTTGCAAATTGAAAATGTTTTATATTATCGTTGTTATATGCTCGTACATTTTTAAAAATTGAAAAGGGTTTGGTTTGTGTAATGAACGGTTTGTAAGAATTTTATGTATTTTTAAGATCAGTGAAAGTGGCAATGATTTAAGACGTACAAAAGAAATTTTAATAATTTTTAATTTTTGAAAAATTTCGGAGAAAATCCGAAAAATTCGACCTTAATTTGATGCTGTATAAGATAGCGGAAATTTCTCAGCGGAAAATAAGAGATTTCGCTACTCGCCACAAGTGGCAGCACAATCACAAAAGAGAATTTATTTTGTTATATAATTACCAGCGGAAATTTTTTATTCGTTTTGTATCTCTTTTTTCACTAAATAAAACATCCCAGCGGAATAAAATATTAAAAGTGATCCTTAAAATGAAAAGTTGATTGATCTCCGAAGTAAAGGAACTCGGTAAATGAAATCTTGAAATTTAACAATATTCCGTCTTACCGCCATTCTAAAAGAATGACAATGAAATTTGGATAAAAGTATTGATCAGGGGTCCAATACTTAGGACAAAATTCTAGGATCTGTTCATGCTGGACTAAACTAGGCCATTTCATATTTATTACCAATACTTTTGAAAATTTAAATTTTTTTATTAGTTTATTTTCTACCAGAAACTACCAGGAAAATTTGGGGAAAATTGATGGATTACAATTTTCATTATAATTTTTTGATTTTCTGCGGCCATATAAGTTATTTTCAGTTTTTGGCCAATATCTCAAAAACTTCCACTAGTAACCAATACTTTCGGTTGTTTTTCTAATAGCCTAGATCATACTGAAACTACGAGGAAAATTTGAGGAAAATTGATGGATTACAATTTTCACTATAATTTTTTAATTTTCTGAGGCCATATAAGTTATTTTAAGTTTTTGGCCAATATCTCAAAAACTCAAGTCTCAGTATGACCTAAGCTATTAGAAAAACAACCGAAAGTATTGGTTACTAGTGGAAGTTTTTGAGATATTGGCCAAAAACTGAAAATAAGCTAATAAAAAAATTAAAATTTTCAAAAGTATTGGTAATGAATATGAAATGGCCTAGTTTAGTCCAGCATGAACAGACTCTAGAATTTTGTCCTAAGTTTTGGACCCCTGATCAATACTTTTATCCAAATTTCATCGTCATTCGGTTAGAATGGCGGAAAGACGGAAGTTTGTTAAATTTCAAAATTTCATTTACCGAATTCCTTTACTTCGAAGATCAATCAATTTGTCATTTTAAGGATCACTTTTAATATTTTATTCCGCTGGGATGTTTTATTTAGTGAAAAATGAGATACAAAATGAATAATAAATTCCCGCTGGTAATTATATAACAAAATAAATTTCCTTTTGTGATTGTGCTGCCACTTGCGGCGACTAGCGAAATCTCTTATTTTCCGCCGATAAATTTCCGCTATCTTATACAGCATCTTAATTTGATCATTATTAAAAAACCTAATATGAACTTGAATTATTTTTTAAAGTCACTCTAGCACATCTGATCTATTAAGAGTCTTGACAAATCCTCTGGAACGATTCATTTTTCTATCATTTTACACTTTTCATATGATTTCCCATCAATTTTTTTAATCTAAGCTATACTAAGAAGCCATTATCCAAACGTTTAGCTATAACGACGGGATAGCTTTAACACTTATGAACATTTTTTAGGCGAATATCAAAATTTATAATTAGCAATTTCACTCAAAACTCGCTTCGTCAATTTGGGTCAACAAGTCGTAAGATTTTGAGAAGGATGGATCGTCTCATCAGAGTGCAGGAATAAAGAAAGTATAAACAAAATCCTTCGAAACCTCGAATTTTATTGTATTTAACACACACCCCTGATCTTTATGTGAAATATTGGGTTATTCGGAAAAATGACGAGGATACGAAATGGTTAACAAATGCGTTGCGAAATAAAATAATTCGCTAAAGTATTGAGTCTATACTTTGAAGAAACGTTAAATGTATCTACAATGTTTTCGTGGTTTCCTCTCATGAGAGCGACCAATCATATTAAATTGAAAGTGTTTAAATTCTCATTAGTTCGATGCCAAATTGCACGACCACTTGGTAACTTCTCGATATTTTAAAATTTGTTATTCTAAATTATTTCTTAGCTTATGTTATGATCGTTACTATTTAGAAGTAGTTTTTTCAATATTCGATGCATCACGCGCGAAATTTGTTTTCACCATGAACACCAGTCACCATGTACGTCAAAGATTTCAACAAGAAGCACTTTAAATTCATGTATTTTTCAAACAAATTCCCTGATCGCAGTTCGTAAACGAACGTATTTTACTCGAATTGATCATCGTGCATTGATTGGTAACAGGATTGACGATTACGAAGCACTTTGTCGGAGGTTAAAACCAGCATAAAATTTTGGCGTCATCTTTTACAGAAATGAGATGTTGGCTGAGAGATGGATGCCATACTTTGGCTTCGGAATGATAGTATTTAGTTGGCCAGTTAACAAATGTTATTTTAAAATCCTATGGGAGGCCTGTCTGTTGACATATTGGCTCTAAATTCGGGATCGTCTTAATTTGGGTCACAGTATGAGAAGCTCTTCATGGGTAATGCATGGCTACCAAAAACACGATGAGGAATAATTATGGTAGAAGTATAACTGGATGTTTGGTTGTGTACGGAATGATGCAGTAACATTATTTATAGTGTTGTTGTCAATAAAATATTATTTGTTCATTCGCGATAGTTTCGAAACATGAAAAAGGAATAATGCAGATTTTATCAAATTCAGAAAATCGCTCACATCGCAGCTCGTTCTAGTAAGATTATAAGCGACAACAATTGCTTAAAGGTTGGCTAGTAGTCTCGATTCCGTCGTTCTATTGAACATAATCCTCTCGTTACATGATCAGTAGATAGTTTTAGGTAAGACACTTATAGAGACTTACTTATAAAGAGTATTTTTTTAGTTTTATTTCACTACCGATTTGACAGCTGACTCACGCCAGAGCAACGCTTGCAAATTGTTGAAACTTTTTCTTAAAATAATGGTTCTGTTCGCCAAACTAATAAATAATCGTCCATCAGAGCGGGTGATTCGGTTAACATGGATCAGTAAGACATGAAACGGTGCGTACCGACCAAGCGATAGACGCTGTACAGCGTAGTATTGGGGAAAACTCAAATCCTTCAATTCGATGTCGTTCTCAGCAACTGAAGATGTGTCCATCTACTTTATGGAAGATTTTATCTAAGGATCTTAGTTAACGTGGTTACAAAATTCAATTTGTGCAGGAATTAAAAATAAAGCCATCCGACCATCGCACACGCCGCCAATTCGGCCAATGGGCTGAAGCACAAATTGATATTGATGTTGATTTTCTAAACAAAATTTTGTGCAGCGATGAAGCTCACTTTTGGTTGAATGGGTACGTTAATAAACAGAATTCTCGGATTTGGAGTAAATATAATCCACAAGCCTTTGCCGAAACACCATTACATCCAGAGAAAATCACTGTTTGGTGCGCTATATGGGCCGGCGGAAGCATTGGTCCATATTTCTTCAAAAACGATGATTGGCGGAATGTTACAGTCAATTGGCTGGCATAAATCTTGCTGATATGTGGTTCCAACAGGACGGTGTTACATGCCACGCAGCGCGCGATTCAATTAATTTACTCATGGAAACATTTGATGAAAGACTAATTCCACGTAATGGTCCTGTTAATTGGCCTCGAAAATCATGTGATCTAACTCCATTAGATTACTTTCTTTGGGGATATGTTAAGTCACTTGTCTACGCCGATAAACCAGAGACGTCCGCAATTGCTGCGAAGAGCCGCGGCGACCACATGGCCGGAAATTATATTCAATTTTAATTTAAAATTGTAAACTACTAAAAAAACACTCTTTAATAGAAACAATTTGAATAGAAATTAAATCAAATTTTATTCTATTGAAATAAATAAAACCAAATGAAATAACTTCCAGCTCATAAATGTTTGGTTTTCAACTTTTCCGCAACAACAACCGTCAAAAAACCGCAAATCCAACCAAACCAAACTTCCATTGAAAATGAAAAACGGTATAAAGCTACATTTCAATTGTGTTTTACAAGCAAACGAGGGGGTTGTACCTCCAAATAATAAAAATTTAATTTTCTTTTTGTTTTTACGTTTTTCACATACTTTAATTGCCGCACACAAATTTTCCCCGACCATTTTTAATTTTGAATAATGAAAATATTTTAAAGGAAACCGAAAACCAAAAAGCACAGTAAAAATTTGCAAAAAAAATAATATAATGTCGGAAAATCAATATGCCAGAAATGAAAGAAAGCATTTTATTCGGAAAATTGATTTTATTTTTACTATACGAATAGAATATGTACCTTGTCGTGGTTTAGCAAAACTACACAACACTTTTCAAAATAATTTGACCCTGGGAACTGGGATTTCAGTATAGTCTAGCATGATCCGGAGAGGGAGTAGTTACTTTGAATTTCCAAATACACGATTGGGAAAATGGCCAATGACAAACTTAAAAAATGTATACTAATCCAAACGATTGAACGAAATAATGCGAAAAACGATTTTCATCAGTCTGTGACAGGTGTTTGAAGTTACGATTTTCTACTTACAGATTTAAAAATCTGTCGCTTTTACTATCGTATCTATCGCTTTTGTTAACATTCTCCGTCGCGATCACTTCTGAAGAAGATGCCAAATTATGTGATATTGGTTTCAGCTCGATCGTCGAGGTCATCATACTGAATAGGGGATCATAGACATTTTCGCAAGCACAAAATTTCACCTTCGCAAATAAAATTTCAAATTGTTGCTGGGCGCTCAACCTGTAACCCGAGTTTCAAGAGGGATCACAACCGTACTGGCTCCTTCCGCAATTCCCGCCACAAAAACGTGTAAGACTAAACTGTCTAATTGGTTTTCGAATTCACAACCCATGCCACGGATTTGAATCGATTATAGAAATCAAATATTTTGACTACCGTGGTTATTGCTACGGATCGGGAAGTACCGGGTTCGAATTCCGATAAGGACAGAATGCAAAAGTGAATTTTCATCAACAGATTACGATCTGTGATGAAATGGAACTCAACTATGACTCTCTGTCGAAGTGCAAAACTCACGGGCCGACCCATCTTCCATGCCACTATAGGCTGGCATGGAGCTATGCAATGCGCAACGGAGTAAGGTAAGGGCGTGAAAAGCGAACTGCGAACGAGTTGGGAGTGCTTCGACCCCAGAACAGATTGCAAAGATTAAATAATAAAAAATAAAAAACTAAATAAAAAAAATTTCTCTCCCGGCATTCGTGTTGTTTTAAAAAATGTGTTCCTTTCATTCCATATTCTTTTTACAAAATTATTGTTCCGTTAGTAATTTCACAAGGTCACTATATGATCTGTTTTTCGGGGCCTCCGGAGAGCAGATAATTCTCACAAATTTATACACCACTACTGAAATTGCGGATAGAACAAAAGAAACTCTGTCGTCCTCTTCCTTTAAATCGTTCACGTAAAACCACAATTCTAACCGCTCTATAAACCAGCTCGTCTCTATTGATTTGGAACTTGATGTACACGTTGTTTTTGTGATATATGCGTTCGATTTATAGTACTCCAATGCAAATTTGACTGTTCTTAACACCCTAAACCCCCGATTTAGACAAAAGAAACATTTCTTACTTTTGGATAGGACCCGGATAGAACCATGCTGGTTACATACATTTCGGGTTTTTTTATTTCTGCATTAAAAATTACTCATCATCTTAATTTTCTTTTGGCAAAGAAAAAAGAAAATGTATTAAATAGAAAATCATGGTTACCTCCTGCATTAAATAACGAAAATAAATATAAAATAACTTCTTGTGAATAGTTGCGCTCGTGGCATGATTGTTATCGGACTTTCTAATAGTTCCGCAGTCTCGGGATCGACTCCCGGCGTAATCAAGCTGCTCATCACTAGAGCGCAGTACCTCATATCAGTAATGTACTAAACATACTTGATTAACAAAAGACGCAAACCTGTACTCAATGTACTAAACATGCTCGATTATCAAAGCAGCAAGATTTAGTACTACTAATTCAGCTTCTTGCCACCAGTTGCCACGCCCCTTTCTATGTCGGAAAATTCAAAATAGCGGATTTTACATTTCGAGACCTCCCGTAATTTAGGGGTAGAACTCTCATTGCTTCACTACTAGTGATAGAGGAAGGTTTAATTAACGCATTTGAACTATTTAAGGATTTTTATTTGCTTAATATTCGAGATATAGACCATTGAACTTAGAATCTATTCATTGGCCTAATTAGTGGGTTACATCATATGATAGAGGAATGTTTTATGTATTTGAAATAATATTTTGAGTATTTGTTTTGTTTAGTATTTGAGATATAGTTACAGAAGTTACGAACAATACGTTGGCTCAACTAGCGTCGTACAAGGGAGTATAATTACGTACCTGTACATACATTTATCACAATTTTTTTAAATTTTATGAAAGGGTTCTTAAATTTTTCGTTTATTAAATTTTTTGACATATAAATACTACACTGCTCGTGAAAAAATTCCGGACGCTACATTTTCCAGTAAATATTTGTGTTTACCGGTAACTATTCGCATTATTCGAGTTGTGCTTGTGCGAAATAATATAATATGCGCCAAAAGGCACTAACGGAACAAGTTTTTGTTTAATAAAGGTAACCAGGTATTGAAATAAAAATCAAGAATCAATCTAAGCGGTCGGTACTCTAATATCGAGTATTTTCCCCACAAGCTCTGATCACATTCTTGCATTATTTTGCATCAGGTTTACAATGTACTCCTGAGGTTTCATTTTCCATTCTTCCTTCATTTTCCATTCTTCCTGATTAAAGACTATCTATGGTTTCTGGAACGACTTCCCTTTGTCTTAAATGGCGCCTTAGCATATCCAACATGTGCTCAATGGGATTAAGTTATTTACTTAATCCAAATAATTATTGATAACGTCTGTTTGTCAATAAATGGGGCGAATGGAACCACACAATCTTCTAGACAGTCCACGATATACCGTTCGGCAGTTATGGTGCCGCTTCGAAGAAACACAAGATCTGTATTACCGTCTATAGAAATGCCTGCCTACACCATATCACTCTCCGGATCTCCACCATAATAGTTCATGTCCATCCAGTGATCGCATACTAAACCTTGATTCATCAGTGAACAATACGGACTTCCAGTCGTCCGTAGTCCAACTGGCACGTGGTTACAGCCAAAAGTCAAACGGTTTCTGTTGCACCTATTTTTCGGTGATATACTGTTTAACATGAAAATGCCTTTAAGCAATGCGTAATTGCCTAGAAAAATATTTATGGAGAAATTCAAGTGTCCGGGATTTTTTGGTCTTCAGTTACTTCGCACTCAAACCTAAACTGCGTGGAGCAGCTGCTGATCGGAACACTGTAGTGAAGGACCTTAAACAACAATTTCATAAATATATGTTGATGTTTGCTGACCAACAGCATGGTTATTTAGAGACACTGTCTACAAGTTTCACAACGGCTAACAATAATTATGTTGATTAGGAGGATGAGACAACGGAATCTGAAGTAAAACAGCTTTCTACCATATTACCAATCGCCCCGGCTACGGTGCAAGATAACTATAGGAAATGTATGCTGTACCTTGTTGGATTCTGGGTCGCAAGCATCCTTTATTTCTGAATCTTCTATGCAGGGGCTATGTTTGTCAAGAACAAACGCCAAACTGACCGTATCGGGTATTGATACAACTAATCAGTACACTAGAGGGATGGCGTCTAACGGAATCATAAAATCCCGGTTTGAGTCAGAAATAAGCTTTGAGATGACCGTGTTTATTTTGAAAAAATTAACCACAAACCGGCCAGTGGCGAATTTCAACATAAAAACTATGATCATTTGAATAATCTACAATTACAACTCAATGAAATAGGTATTGTGTTAGGAATGAAATTGAAATCATTCAATTTTAGTAAACGGTCGATTGAAGGGAGATGATAGACACCCAATAGCACAAGATGCAGCCTGTGGATAGGCACCGTCAGGAGAGACCAGCTGCAAAAAATCGAACATATACAATCATAACATAATAATAGGTGACGACAGTATTGGTTGTACGCTGAGGAAATTTTTTGAATATGAAGAATTGGAGACTTTCGTTAATGCCCACCTTACCTATGAAGAAAAGGCTGTAGAAGAACATTTCAATCCGAATGTTAACAGAGATCCAAAGAACTTGGTCAATCTGCACCAATGGCTATTCAAAGATTGAAGTCTGTCTAACATCGAATGCTGAAAGATGATCAATATGAAAAAATGTGTTCAGATTTCATGGATTAAAGGATTGACGGAGACTCACCGTCTAGCATAACTAAAATTTTAATGGTTGGCTCAACGGTCCAGCCGGCATCATGGGACACAAATTTTCAACGCATAATATAACGGAAATCATCAGATTTACTCATCGAACATTTCCGGCTAAAGACCGTGCTCAATGTGACCTCAGCTGCACCATTTTTAGCCATTCGGTCACTATACCAACTTGCAAATGACAATGAATCAAAATTTCCATGGTTCGCTGAAATTATTAGAAACGATTTTTACGTCGATGATCTAGTAACTGCGGTAGAATAGACATCAATGACGGCTCTAACCTCAAACAAGATTTATCAAGCAAGATTTATCATTGATGATAAAGATGCTACAATCAAGGTTCTCGGGTTAGCATCGGATCCTAAAAATAATAATTTTCAACTCAACGTTAAATTAAATGATGACAGAATGTTATCAGAATCTTATTAGGTGTTTGATCCGGTAACCAAATTAGATTGGGCTGATGAGCTACCAACTGATATTACATATCAATGGGTTCAGCTGCGAGACAACCCTTCACATTTAGAAATGATCAGAATACCGAAGTACATCCGATAGAATATTCCATCTGTTATCAATTTCATGGATTTTGAGACGCTAGTGAGGCAGCTTATTCAGCTGTTATCTACTTGGTAGGTTTGAAGATAAAACTGGAAATATTCAAGTCAATAGTCTTACAACAAAAACAAAGGTTGCTCTATTAAACCAGGTCACATTACCTAGATTGGAGCTTTGTGCAGCAGTACTTTTGAGCAGATTGTTCGCCAAAGTGAAGAAATAATTTTTACAATTCAACATTAAGGAATTTGGTTGAACTGATTGTCCAATAGTATTAGCATGGCTAATACATGACGAACAGACATACTCCCGGAAGCCTTAAAACCATTCGAATTGTGGTAGCATGGGCCAAAATGGTTACACGAGTCCGAATCATCTTAGAAAATAAACACAACATATTCATCATCCACAAAATTAGTTCTGAAAGAAAAACGTAATAAATGTCTGCAAATCCAAACATCAAATGAGACAATGGAGACACTATTTAAGTGGATCTCCTCTTGGCGAAGAGGACGTGTATTTGTTTTTTGCACACGATTTGTAAAGAATTCTCAGGAAAAGAAAGTTAAAGGCAAACTGAAATTATGGTACACTTACGGTTAGAGAAATACATTTAGCGGAACGAGCTTGCATTGGTGTAAAATGGATTATTACGCGGAAGACATGGCAAATCTAGTGAAATCGGTATCTTTATAACCCAAAGGCAGAGCTATCGAAAAATGGTAGTAACATACTACCATTACAAATATTTTCATCCTGGCCCATTCCTATTATCCTCTCTTATTAAACAAGAATTCTGGATTGTAAATGGCCGAAGCATATGACTAGACAAGTTGCACGGTTGATGGGAACCTTACCGACAGCACGAGTTACGGTTTCAAGACCCTTTCGTCGAGTTGGCGTAGAACTCTGCGGGCCAATTTTGATTGGTACTGCAATGGGAAGAGGGGCAAAATCTGTGAAGGTTATATATCAGCCTTCGTGTGCATGATGACAAAGGCTATTCATTTGGGGGTTGTATCTGATTTACCAACGGATGCGATTCTTGCTACTTTAAAAAGATTTATTGCACGACGCGGACTAAAATCAGAAACCAATTCTGATAATGGTACAAATTTTGTTAGGGCATATCGAAAAATAATTAAATTATTCCATAATATTTGCAAAATTAATAATACCAGTATAATTTCAGATTACCGGAACGACCACGGTATATCTCGGTAATTTATTTTCTGCAGCCAGTCCAAATTATGCAGGCTTGACATCCTAAATTCTCGAACATTATGCCAAATCAAATGTTTTCTATGTTATTTGTTCTTGCAAGAAAAAAAATTGTATGCAAGGTTTCATGTGCAGACCTTTTCATTGTGACCACCATCGAGTTTCTAATGCAAAAATCTTGAGTATCGTCATATCTTTGTATGTTTATTTAAAATACTTTAATTAATCATCGTAAAATAAAATTATTTTCCCAACGATTCTAAATCCGCCATTCACTGTCACTCAACTGTAAAACAGTTTTACTTTGCATACGAGATGTGCTAACTTCGAGTATATAAATGGAACTAAATTTCTAAGGTTATCTGTATACCTTTGTACCCTTGCAAATAAGGCCCAACATTTGATTTGAAACAATGCGAACTATCTACATTTTCAATTAAATCCCTTGCGAAATATAAATAAACATAATTTTTGTTTGTTATAAACTTAACGATGCTGAACCGATTGCACTAAGATTATTCAGATTTAAATTGTGCTACACATTTTATTGAATTCTTACACCCGTTTGAAAATCTAAATTCTTATTTAATGTCTTTCACCTTGAATATTTTATTCATCCATATAGAGGGAGTATACATTTCCTTTATCATGAATTTATTCAAATAGCCCCGTCGATTAAATTACAATAAGTATTAGTACAGGTATGCCACATAATTCACCGCAACAAATAAAAAACAGGTTAGGGTAAACATTTGTAAGACATTTATGGAATTACCTCGCTGAACTTTACACTAATTTTTTTTTACTATGCAATGAGTTACTGCGCAAGTGGAGGAACACCTGTAAAATATAAAATTTCCGATCAATAATATAAAGTTAATAGAATTCGTTTAATATGTACGTTTTCAAAGATATCTAGGTAAGGTATCTTCAAAAACTATTATTCCGTAATATCGATCCGACAATAGGATTATGTATTTTAAATTAACAAGTCGTATTTTATTTTACCTTGTGATAAGTACTGTATATAGTAAAAAATATGTAATGATTTTTGGGCCTAATCATGTTGAAAAAATCTCGGTCATTTTTGCTCCATTCATTTTTCACTAATATACGAGTATATACAATTCACATATTTTCGACTTTCTACAAGACGCATATACTTTTCCTATAGCTTTATCGTCCTTGTGTACGTCATCGCATCATTATACATTATTATCATCATCATTAGAACGATTATCTTTTTCAATTTTTCGTTATCACAACACCAAAGAAAACTCATTCACAGTTCGTTAATTCGGTGCAATATACCCATGTGCATATCGAACAAATTGTCCCCTTCGACGACCGGCTTAAGTAGACATCCACAAAAGCACAACGTTCTAGCAAAATAGTAATTTTAATCTCAGAGCACAAATATAATAAAAGTAAAGAAATGAGAAAGCTCTAAATGTCATTGGGAATGTAATTATTTAGTAATGGGAATAATAAGGTTAAGATGTAAGTGTATAGGGATTTTTAAAATGGTTAAAATTTAGTAGTTTTTGTGGAATATTGGTTTTATGATCCACAAAATGTTAATGAACGAAAAATCGTGCTAATTTTGAATTTTTAAAGCTTTACAGTCAAACTTATATAATCTAATTGCTTTCTAAATATTTGTGTGGTAATATTTGCTACGATATTTTTGATATGCTTTGCTGAATGTTACATTACAAATAGGTGAGCCACTACTTTAATATTTTAAAAGCTTTTAAAAACATTAAACTTTCTAAGCTTTAAACCAAAATAGCTAAAAGCTTTTATTGTATTAAATAAGTTTATTGCAAGCTTATGTCTGCAAAACAAAGTTTTATATTTGCCTAAACTCCTAACCTTTATATAAAGGGTGGTTAAATTTTAAGGGCCGACGTTGAATGTGAACCACACCTAAACGTCAAGTTTTTTTCTGCATTTAATTTGACATTTCTCAATTTCAGACTAACTCAATTTGAACCATGGAAAGATAAACAATCGAGTAAAGCGTTAAAGTTATTCAGGCATATTATGAAAATGGGCGTTCAAATCAAAATGCATATCGTGCACTTCGTGATTTTTTCGGTCAATTTAATCGTCCAAATGTGCGTACAATCGGAAAAATCGTGCAAAAATTTGAGCAAACCGGGTCTGTAGGACATTTTAAAACACCAGTGCATGCTCGTACAGCTCGTACAGCAGAAAATATTGCTGCTGTTCGCGATAGTGTGGCTGAAGAGCCGTCCACCTCAACTCGTCGTCGTGTCCAACAATTGCACCTCTCACGCTCGTCGTTGATGAACATTATGCATAAAGACTTGCATTTACACGCTTATAAGGTGCAACTGACTCAAGAACTAAAGCCTCTTGACCATTCCAAACGTCGTCAATGGTCAGAATGGTGGTAAGAAATGGCAACAGTGGATGATCAATTTTCGAAGAAAATCATCTTCAGTGATGAGGCACATTTTCACCTCAGTGGATTCGTCAATAAGCAGAATTGACGCATTTGGGCGAATCATAATCTAATAGTGATTGTCGAAAAACCAATGCACCCACAAAGAGTGACTGTTTGGTGCGGTTTATGGGCTGGCGGCATCATCGGGCCGTATTTTTTTCAAAATGAGGCCGTTCAGGCAGTTACTGTGAATGGTGTTCGCTATCGTGAGATGATAACGAACTTTTTATGGCCCGAATTGGAAGACATGGATGTGGACGATATGTGGTTTCAACAGGACGGTGTCACTTGCCACACAGCTAAAGAAACAATAGCTCTGTTGCGCGACAAATTCAATGGCCGTGTTATCTCACGTGGTGGCGATGTCAATTGGCCGCCAAGTTAATGTGATTTGACACCGTTGGACTTCTTTGTTTGGGGTTATTTGAAAGAAAAGGTGTACGTCAATAAGCTAGCAACAATTCAAGAGCTAAAGGATGAGATAATTCGGCACATTAACGGCATAGAACTTCAATTATGCCTAAGCGTCATCTAAAATTTGGACCATCGAGTGGAGTTGTGCCGTCGAGGTCGCGGCGGCCATTTGGCCGATATTTTGTTCCATACATAGTTGAACCATACCATATTATCATAATAAAAGAATTGACAATAATTTCCTAAATAATTTGTGTTTTATTCAAAATCAACATCGGCCCTTAAAATTTAACCACCCTTTATAAAGTACAAAAAATGTTTCTACCTATGTCCGTTTTATACTTTGAAACCAACCATCCAACCGATGTGTCCCAAACTTGTTTTCAGTATTTTTAGTTGGGTAAATTTAAAAATACGCACACTATAAAAGCGTGTTGTGCGTTTGTGTTGGATGACGATGGGAATGATCTAGAATTGTAATAAGTGGATTTTCTTTGTTTGTTTTGGTTTTGAGTGTTGTGGGAGTGCACGTTATGAGTGATCAGTTTTATTTTAATAGTGTGGGGTTTTTTGTTTGAGCCATGTTTGTTTAATCGGAGAAATAAATGGATTTTTTTGATGAATTTTATCAATGTTTTCGTTTTGTTGATTTACTTTTTGTACGAGACTTGTTTTTCTTTGCTCCGGTATAGGTGTTTCTTTTTTGTGTGTTTGGATGTTTTGATGTTTTCTTCTCCGAAATACGATTGATCATATGATAATTGGATAATTGGTTGTGACGTGAGGACCAGAGAAGGCGAAACTTTGCTCTGTGTATCTATGTTGGGTTTATGGGAGATATAATCCCAGAGTGTGATGGATGGTTGTATATATGACAGTGTCTTGGAATTCAATTGGATAATTAACTTCTAATTGTTTGTGACTATACTACAACAATTGATACAATAGTTGACTATCATAGATTAACTTTAGCAGTTTTGTTTTTTATACTTCCTGATATAATTATTTATTTTACAATTAAAGCGTTGAATAATCGATTTGGTTATTAAAGATTCTACGATTGTGCTAATTAAATAATAAAAACCAAAAATGTTACATTTTCAACTAACACTACTAACTATTGACTATTAAGGTGTCTGAAATAGGGTCAATTATCTAATGATTAATGTGCCTAACCTATCCTTCCATCTTGTTATATGCAGATGTTCTGTGCAGATGGGCCCGGCGTTAACCGTAAATCTTACTTACGTTTGGCAACACACCCAAATCAATCAATCAAATCAATCAAAATACAGCAATTTACTTTAGTTAATAGAAAGAAATTGCAAAATTAGAGAAACTAACAAACTTTTTATTGATTGTAGATTTTTTGAAAGTGCTAACATTTGTACCAAAAATGTTCGAATAAGACAAGATTGGTATTGGGTACAAAACCGATTGTTTTTCTCTATAGAAAAAGTTACAAAAGCTCATGGTTCAAATAGATTTAAATTATCAAAAAAAAAAAATGCCGGTTGTTCACTATTTTCAATGGAAAATAACAATCTGTATACCCAATATTTAAAGTTTAGTGGAAAAAAGCTCGAATAAGCAGGCTCTTATACATCTAGATGGCTCTGATTATTTTTTTAATATTGATTTGATTATTATTAAGGTTTCAATACGTAGTAGAGCTGATATGCATTTTCACATACAAAATCAATATACAAATTTTGATAATAAAAATATTGATGACTATACAAAAAAAATTATTTTTAGTAAATTTATAAACTATTAAATGAGTACAAAAGAAAAGTTCGAATTTTTAATTAAGAAACATAAAACTTTTCAAACTTGATATATCGAGTTTTGTAATTAATAAACTCCTAATAATACTTGACTACACCTACACTTTTGAATTATTTAAAAATCGTTACCAATTATTTTGAATATAAACTTTAATTTGATTTTTGAAAATTTAAATTACCTATTGATACCTTACAAAATGCTTTATAGTAAATTGCATGGTTGGAATACAAGGAATACAACGTCATAGTTTATTTTCATCGTACATTCGATTCAACAATTTTGTTACAAAAAATGGGCATTACGATCTACCTACTATCGTAAAATTTAATCGGATAGAGATGACTATGGGATACCATCAAGACTCTATTGAAAATTGGACAAAGACAGATCACATCATAAAACACACGTCAACGGTGGTTCGGAAGATGGAATAGAGATTATATCGTACCGTGCCATTAGGTGTAAATCTACGGAACCTTACGGGATTGTACGGAGAATTAAACGGTGGCCGCTGTATGAGTAAATTATCGTCAAATCATCCGGATTGCAACAAGGGAGCGAAGGAAGATTATCATTCGCGGACGGTTGTCGTACAAACAGGGAGGGCATTAAGTGTTAAAGATACAATTGTTGTAATTTGACGTTTATTTTAGATGTTAACATATAAATAGAGTTTCTGATTGCATTTAATTACAATTTTAAACGAATTTAAAGGATCTAGTGAAGATTGATTTTACAATTTCCACACCCAAAGCAATCGCGTTTTAAAACATGTTTTAAAAAATGGAAATTTAGTTAATTTTTTTATTTGAGGCACATCCATAGATTTGATTCTTGTAACGGTTTGCGCTACTCTTTAGAAAAATATTGTGTCCAACCTCGCGGTGCAACTGACCCAGGTCATCCAGTTACAACGTCAATGTGAATTTGACTGTAGCATGTTGATTTAGTTCTGCGGTTAGTGTTGAAGATCAACATAGGCATATAATACAATACTTCTTAAACAACATGTACAACATTTCTTAAACTGTTCCCACAGTTAGAATTTTCATTTGTCTAGGCATATTAAAATCATTTCCGTTTACATTTACCTAATAAAATGTAATATAATAACTTCCATACAGCTAAACCATTTTCGTTGATCTTCTGTGTATTTAGTTTAAGTATTTAGTTTATAAAAATTGCTTAGTAGTAACAGTTTTGTATATAAAATTATTAGTTGTTCTTGATGGCCCCGATTTACTGGTATAGATAATCGATAGCTCGTATTGGATTTTGCCACCGATATTTTGATCTTGATGGCTCGAAGCACCAATGTTTGGATGGATAATCAAGACATTTCGATTCACTCCCAATAACAGCAACGTCAAGACAGACGTTACAAGAATCAAGATATAGCACAAGGAAAGAAGATGAAGAATACACCGCAAGGAGATCAGCCCGACATTAGATACGGGGAGCAATGGATCCTAAGGTGGCAAAACTAGCCAGCAAACTACGTTCTAAACCAACGAAACAGAAATCAATCCCTGGTTAAAATCCACTCAACAGTCGGACTTGGGCCGTCAACCAAAACGGTCGCGATCACAACCAGAGATGATACAATGGGAAACGGAAGAACTTCATCAAGAATCCACACTTCCGAAGATGAAATGTGCGAGCAACATTTTTATGACTTCCACAAAAGAGAAGCAAGCGGTCGATATACGCTTGAGATACCATTCCGTTAACAAGCGAACCTAGGGGATTCTAGAAAGATGGTAACAGCAAGGTTTTTACAACTAGAGAAACAACTCACAAAGAACGAGTAATTAGCCAAACAGTATAAAGAACTCATGCAGGAATATGAACATCTTGGTCATATGGAAGAAGTTCATCCAACAAAACGCAATGATGGGAAATACTATACATGCCCCATCATGCCGTCTTGAAGCCATCCAGCACTACAACAAAATTAAGAGTAGTCTTTGACGCCTCCGCCAAAACAACCAGTGGGCAATCAATGAATGACATAATGTATGTAGGTCCAAAAATACAACAAGACTTATGGTATATTGTAATGAGATGGCGAAAACATAAGTACGTCATCACTGCCGACATAGAGAAAATGTTTCGGCAAATTTGAACAAGCGAGAAAGATTGAGACTTTCAACGTATTATTTGGCGAGATTCACCTTCGGACACATTAAAAGAATATCAATTGAAAACAATTACTTACGGAACAGCAGCTGTTATATACTTTGCAAAAACTCTACACCAACTCGTTGAAGACGAAAAACAGAATTTTCCAACAGCTTGCAAGTTGTTACAAAAAAAATTCTATGTCGATAACCTTGTGGCAGGCTGCAACACAATCAAAGAAGCACTCTTCATCCAAGATCCACTCACTAAACTACTTCAAAAAGGAGGCTTTAATTTTAGAAAATGAGCAAGCAACAACATACATCTCTTAAACAACGAAGAAGTCACAGAGCCCTATACATTTGAAATCAACCAAAGCATAAAAGCTTTTGGTAGGATGTATTGGGATGAAAGATTACCCGAAGCATTAGCCCAGCAGTGGTCGACATTCGAGGAAAATCTAACACATCTCGACAACATTAAAATTCCGAGATGGTTAAACAGCACACCTGATTCACAGTTGGAGATTCACGGCTTCAGCGATGCATCAGAACAAGCAAACGCCGCATGCGTCTATCTAAGGGTCACCAACAATGATAATGAGGGATCGATACAAGAATCATAACTAAATCAATAATCTCAAAATGCGTTACATGTCACAAATTCAAAATCAATCCAGGAAGTAATCAACTGATGGGAACACTACCATCCGCAAGAGTTCAACCAACAAGACCATTTACGCACACCGGAGTAGATGCCGGTCCCGTAAAAATAAAAACAACCAAGGGAAGAGGAAGCAAGACTTACAAAGCATATATAGCAATATTTGTCTGCCTATCATCCAAAGCTATACATATAGAAGTGGTGACAGAGCTCACTGCAGATGCTTTCATTGCAGCCCTTAAAATATTTACATCTAGACGTCGATTATTAATCAGCTAACAAAATTAGCAACAGAGGGAATAACTTGGCACTTCCAACCGCTCGCATCATCACATTTTGGTGTGCAACTCTTACTTATGAAGAGCTAGCACCACTTCTAAATCAAATAGAAGCCATATTAAATTCAAGACCTCTACGTCTAATTTCAAATGACATATCAGATCTTGATGTTCTAACAAAGGACCACTTCCTGATCGGCTCATGACTAACTACACCACCAGAAGAAAATCTGACTGAGTCAAATATGCATCGCTTGACAAGATGGCTGATGTTGGAAAAGCTGAAACTGGAAAAAATGGAGCAATGAAGATCTCCGAAGTGGCCACAACTTAAAATAGGCGATCTAGTACTGTTGATTGAAAACAACTTACCTTGCACGAAGTGGGTAAGAGGAAGAATTAAATAACTAAAGAAACACACCTGGGAACAGACGGATTAGTGCGCATAGTCACAATATGCGGCCCGCGAAATGCTTTATATAAAAGAGCGATTACTAAAATATCCATTTTAGCAGTAGACGAGCCGCAAGAGACTTATGCAGGCGAAACAACTCCGAACAATACGGTACAACTCACAATAAAAACGAGTGACAAGAGTAAGCACGAAATCTAATCTCTTGCTTTACATACTCTCGATTTTCTGCATATTTGGAATGGTGGCGTCAGAAACATCATTCAAGTACAACATCTCAAATTTCTCATCACATCCAGGCAAAGCATCGATGACTAATGGTGAATGGAAATTAATAGCTTACTACAATCTAACCACATATTGGACAGAATTAAATCATATTGAGAGATCCACTCGTCAACTAGATGAAATATGCGAAAATAAAATGTATTCTAATACACATTCTGAACACACTTGGAAGAAATTAAAAATCCCATCATTAAAGGTCTCCTTTTGACTTCATTGGCGCAATAGCCAACGAACTATTTGACGTACTAGATCAACGTGCTGGAAAGTTTTACAAAGAAAGCATAGAAAATCAACAACATCAACAGAAACTATTACAACAACAGATCTCTATAATAGAGACAACAGTAAACATTATGAAGCAGGATCATGAACAGACAAATCAGAAGTTCGAAGCATTCGGAAAAATTATGACCGATCTTATCTTTCACAAAGAGTTCACTGACACCGCACTGCATACAATGTTAGACACGATGAAACTTCGCACATTCCAATCGGCTGTGATAGACGCAATAACAGAAGTACAGCAGGGCAAACTAAATCCACTGGTTGTGACACCGAATCAACTCCGAGAGCAAACCAGACAACCTATTTGACAACCTCAAACCGAGCCGAGATTTACCATATCGTAGCAAAGACCTAGCTGCCATGTACAAAATAACAACGGTAAAAATCACAAAAATCGGAAAAACCAAAATTTTCGTAATAAAAACCCATTTGTTACAAAGAATCCGATACACACTGTACAATGCTATACCGGTGCCTACATTACTTGAACAACAATACGTATACAGGGTGGGCCAAATAATTTTTTTTTGTGAACTAGCGTTTTTTTGAGTATGGTGAGGGATATGTCACTTCTGATTTGACAGAAAGTTAGTTTTATCCTTCCGCTGAACGAAAATGGTTGCGTATTCGTTTGAACAACGCTGGGAAATATTGAAACATTACTTCGAAAATCATGGTAAAAAAATCATCTTTTCGGGTGAGGCGCATTTCCATCTTGGCGGCTATGTAAAGAAGCAGAATTGTCGCATTTGGGGCACGGAGAACCCGCACGTGATCGTAGAGAAGCCGATGCATCCTCAACGAGTGACTGTTTGGTGCGCATTTTGGTCCGGTGACATCATGGGCTATTTTTCTTTGAAAATGAGCAAGAAGCCTTACTGCCAATGGTGAGCGCTACCGCGCCATCATAAACGAGTTTTTGTTCCCGGCACTTGAAGAGGAGGACATAGGCAACATTTGGTTTCAACAAGACGGCGCTCCGTGACACACAGCACACGTTTTAATTGATCTTCTGCGCACTGTCTTCGAAGATCGAATTATCAGCCGAAATGCTTATGAGATTTGGCCGCCTAGGAGCTGAGATTTGACGCCGTTGGACTATTATCTTTGGGGTGCCGTCAAAGATAAGTGTTACGCCGATAAACCGGTAACGATTGACGCTCTCAAGAACAATATTCGCATTGCCATTGAAGACATAATGCCGCATACAATCGAAAATGTGCTCAAAAATTGGACCGACCGTATGTCAAGGCCAGCCGAGCCAGTCATATGAATGAAATAGTATTCCATAATTTATCGGAAGGATTGTTCTTTACAATGACAAAATAGATTTGAAAAAATATTGAGAACTTGTTGTTTTATTGCATTTAAAAAAAAATTATTTGGCCCACCCTCTATATTCAGCCATCTTCAAGTTAATTGATGGTAACAAGCCAACAGGACAAATACATGCAACTCTCGACTAAGGGATTAAACGCATGCTAAACGGAGAATATCTCTGCAACATATACGTCAGCCATTGTATGATTACGGCTCTAATGTAAGCAGACGTGAAATACAAATACTCAAACAGAAGGCTCGAATACCATCAAGTTGCCAGATACTTCAGGGGGCAGTCACCACCATTTTGATTCCATTTCATCGATATAACGCATGGATCTTTGTTGCAAATTCAAAGACTCCTTGTAACGTGTTTTGCGAGCATGAAATTGATGGCACATTTGAAACAAGTTCCATCTTCAAAGGTGACGGCTTCACAGTGTCAGGTTACAAAACATTAAACAGCGAGTTTAAGCTCTCCTTCCTACCACAGTTCAATATAAGCGATCAGATGAATACCACTAACATCCTAAACTTAAATTTAGCTTCAAACCTCCCAGGGATTGAAGTCAACGGCTAACTATAATTCAAAATCATAAAAGGTCACTACAAGAATCCACTCCCAAGGTCAACATCATAGTAAAAATCAACAAATGTTTCCTTTTGATATTTTTGTTTCCGATTGTCAATAAGAATTCGGATATCGTAATCAGTTCGCCTATATTCGAACCTATGGATAAATGCTTCTTTTAATTCGGCCCAACTACACCTTGAGTTTCTTTCCATTATGATCCAATAGTGCTCACGAGCAACACCTTTCAAAAGGGACCCCAATTCGTGTACTAGTTGTTGTAGACCAATGCCATGAGTTGATGCCAATAATTCTACTCGGAAAAAGAATTTCTCTACTGTAATGTCTAAGGACGTCCCGTCGTAGGAAATATTCCATTTTGTTATGTTCGTAACCGGATTGATCCGCATAGTTGTTTGCGCATATGAATTGGGATTTGTGTATTGGTCGACAGTACCCATATTGTGGTCTGCAGCGGCTTCTGGAGGAGTTGACGTAGCCATTTGGGAGATAGGTGTGGTTTGAGGCATCAGGTGTGGTGCAGGAGCTTTTGATTGAACCATTGGAATACCTCCATAAAAGATGTTTGGTGTATTCGGTGGATATAAATTAAAATTTTGAAAAGCTGGTTAGAGCTGCCTATCATCATAGCCAAAATTTAAATTCGGTTCAATAATTGGTTGTGATGTAGTAGGTCGTAAGAGTAATGGCAACGCGTTTGGAGCTAATTGGGAGTTGCCAACCGAAGCAAATCTAACCTTAGTTGGGATTGACGCTGGTTGCTGAATAAAATTTGGCTCATAATGAGGGGTCTTTACCATAGAATGAATTGACGACACTACCTTTGCATAATCTGATTTAAAGCTGGGCGGATACTGGTTTTTTAGGAGATCCGTACTGTTATGGAAAGGTTGCTGTTCGTTAATAATTCCTGGTCGAGAGACCGTTTGGTCTCTATCAACAATTGCCATCACTACCTGGCAATTTACTTACTAATATTATAGCAACACTTCTTATCATCGGATGGTACATGATCAGTAAAATGAAGCTTCTAATACATACCATAACCCGTAGGAATAAAGGATATCAGCAAAAGCCAATGGCGGTCCCGAAATATGTTGAAGATCATCATGGGCATATAATACAACATTTCTTTTCATTTTCACCTTATAAAGAATAAAATTGACTACAATCAACTTAGTTTGTATTCTCACATCTAATTAAGCCTCACCAGTGGTAACTTAATTAGATCACACCGCTAATCTAACAAATCTTAGTCTTACAAACTAAAAAGTGGTTACCTAGATTAACAGTTTGTATGCGTGTTTACTATGGTTACACGCTCGATTGAATTCGCGTTGAACCACACAGTTATGAGGGTTTTTTACGAATTTTCCTCAACTTGAGTAAAATTTATTTAAAAAATTTTGACAGCAAAACCACTCAAACTCAATGGACCATTGTAGCTTTACTAGTCATAAGTTATCTACAAGTTCAGTTGTTAATCAATAAACGAAATTTAATGTTTTAAAATATTATGAAAAGCCACCGATTATATTGATTTGTTAAACTCCAACGGGTTAATCTAAATTAGATTAGGTAACTAAGTGACTTGGTATAATTTATTAAAGCATCTCGTACACTATAGGCGTATACAAAACATCTACTTCAATAAAATTGTTATTAATATAATTTTTATTTTGCATGAGTGATGTGGCCATTTTCATTTTTATTGCGAAATAATATTTTTTCGAAAATCATCCAAAAAAAAAATTTTACAACAATTTAATTTTTAAACTAGCAAACCGTATAAAACCGTAAAAATTAAATTATATATTGTGTTTTCCCTGAAGGAAAATATATAAACGTGTTGTATATATTTTTTAACTGCCACCACTGTCAACTCTGTGTCAAAAAAAAAATAATAATAACCAGAGTAAAAGAGCCCACAATCCACCAAGCCATGTACCAACATATAAAGCTTACACACGTACTCGTATGTGTACTAAAATATTCAAATGGACATAATGATGGCGATGATGATGGTGGGTGGTGCGTTCGCTGGATGTTGATCAAAACAAGATGTGATGATTATATAATTTAGTTATGCAACATAATATATCCGAGCTTTTTTTTCGAGCTTTTCAAAATAATAATAAGTTTCATAAAGTAAATTTCATTTTTTACGTTTGATAATGAGGGTTGGTGGAACACGATTATATGATGATGATGATGATGTTGATGACTATAATAATTATATCATGCTTGGATAAAATGTTAACAATAAATCTAATAATAAATTTGTGTTAGATATACAGGTTCCTCGCGTCTCGCTTTAACATACATATTATGGTATCTAAATGGCACGCGAAATTTATAACTTTTAATTATAAATTTTAGCGGGGGGTTGGTTTCTAAATTTAAATTAATAACACATAAAATTATTCGAGTGCTTAATAAATTTGTGAATGTTGCCTGATGTTGCGTCGTGTTGCGCGCTGATTTTTATTTATTTTCCGCATTATATATACAAACGTAATTGAATTATGTTTACATTGGAAAATCATAAAAATATGCTAATGTACGTACATACATAGTAACGTTTTATTATATGCATTAAATATTTATTCCGATAATCGATTTGTCGTGTTGTATTTTTATTTATATATTTTACCAAAGTATATTTGTTGTGTCAATACGTTACATTTGAAATCAAAATATGTATTTATTAAAATGAATGTGTATTATTTGAATGATAATTAGATTATAACAATATGTACCTATGCCAAACATATATTTGTAAATCTGTAGGGCGTTCCCTTTGAGCGGGCTTTTGATACAAGGCTACATACATAATTACCTAAATATAAAGGACAATTTTTCGATTTATTTGAATTTATGTCAAATTGTTTTTTAATTATTCAAATTTAGTCCATAATGGCTTTTTAGATCAGATAACAGATTTGATATGAAATTAAAACCATTTTAGTTTTCACGTCCGTCAGAATAGTTAAAATAATATCAGTCATCAAAAGTTGTGCAAAGCTAAATGTCGCTCATCTAAATATTAAAATAAATCCCGATGTTGCGGGTGTTATTGCTTATTGCGTTATAGAAACTTTTAATAGGCTTCTAAGAATTTCAAAATAGAATCAGATGTATCGGACATAAAGTGACATCTAGCTGGGCCGACAAGATATCAAGAGCCGGAATAAACAGCAAGTTTTACGGCGAGGTTTATTTAGTTTATAAAATGTGACAAAAGTTTTATGGATTATTGTGAACATAATTTATTTGAATCAAACTGAATTGTTATAATAATTCGAACATTTTGGGAACTTATGGTGCAAGTGGTTGACACCACCACTGCACCAATAATATTCGTGTTTTCATATATTTTAAACGTGAGTTTTGATGTAAAATCGCACTTAGAATCATGATGGTTGGCAAAAAATCGAAAAATTGTGAAAACACAAAAAAGCTTGCAAAAAATTAGGGCCAGAAGCATAATTTTTTTTACACATTTTATATTGATGGATTCGAGTTTAGTTTGAAAAGCTGCATCTAAAACTATGACACACTATATGTCGCAAAAAATGGTAATCCTGTCATCTGTCACCTTGTCACGCGTTGTGTTAAATATTTTATTTAACATAGCAATGCTATAGTTCTTCTTCTATCTATAACAGTAAGCTGCTTGACGATTTCTTGAGTAGGAGTTGAGATATGAATATGCTCGTCAAGAGATACTGAAAAATCGACGAATTCTTTTGAACAATATATTTCCCCATATCAATGATCA